>VMDO01018781.1:0-41342 GCA_007922755.1 Pedetes capensis
AAGATTGTGCCTAGTTATTAAAACATGGTGGACTTGCTATAATGATGAAGCTTTTTGCAGTCTCTCTGTAACCCACTAGTAGACAATTTTTACATTTCTTCTCCCAAATAAGGGGTCTGATTATGGTGAATGGGCACTGTATTTGGGTTTCCATTACAGATCCTCAAATTATCCAATCAACAACATGTCTGCAAAATCATGCAGATTTAAATTTGTTTAAAAACCTTAATTATTAATACAGCATCTATTAATATTCAGCTTCTCTAACACTTTGCCCACAGAAATTCTAATTAGAGAAAGCATATCTTAACTATGACTTATTTTCAAAAAATAATTTTATAGTCAACATTATGATTAAAATGGAATTGCTGTCTCTATATTCATTTCTATACTGTTTTTATTTTGGAGGTATAATTAGTAAACAATAAAAATACCAAAATTTGATGTTTTGATAATGTATATAACTCATAAAATAATTACCATAATCAAGATATTGAAGAATTCTATAGTCTGCACAGTTTTCTGCACGTCCTTTGCTAATCACAGTCTCCTACCTGGCACTGCCCCCTCAGCATTCCCACAAAACAACTTTATCTTATTTGCACTATCATAGATTACTTTGAATATTCCAGAATTTTCTACAAAGCATGCTGTATAGTATGTTTTCTTTGTATTCTTTCATGTAGCATAATTACTTTGACTTGTACAGTTTTTTATGTATCAATCATTGTTACTGCATCCCTTCCTTCCTTTCTTTATCTCTCTCCCTCCTTCTCTCCCTCCCTCCCTCCCTTCCTCTCTCTCTCTCTCTCTCTCTCTCTCCTTTCCTTTCTTAAAAATAAGTTCACTTTTGGGCTAAGTACTAAGTAGTATTTCATTATAATAATACAACACTATTTGTTAACACTTTCAGTAGTTGTAGATATTTTGACTATTTAAAGCTTTAGGATATTATGAACAAAGCTCTTATGAATATTTGTGTGCCCATCTTTCTGTAGGCATATGTATTTGTTTTCTCTCACAGATATATTCATTAGTTGGGAAATTCTGAATAATACTGTTTTGAACATGGGTATAGAAATATTCCAAGACACTAGAAAATGGCCCACATGTACTTAAGGAAAAAAATTCTGCTTTTGGGTAGAGGATTCTGTATATACTAGTAAATATAGTTGCTATTAGGTAGGTCTTATATTTCCTTATTTTTTATTTGGCTCTATAATTAGAGCAGAGTAATGAGAGCTTCAAATATTATTGTAGAGTTATGTTTTTTCTTTAATTCATACCACTTTTCTTTTGCATATTTTATGGTCTGTGATTAGATTTGACAATATTTTAAATTGTCATATCTTGCTGTATTAAACTTTTTGTTAATATATATTTGTCTTTTTCACTTTGTTTGAATTTGCTTAATAAACCTTGATCTCTTTCTGTCACTATTTGCATTTTGTTGTTGTTAGGTGCCATCAAGTTGAGTCCAACTCATAGAGACCCTATGTACAACAGAACAAAACACTCCCTGACACTGTGCCATGCCCAGCACTACTGTCATTGCTTCCCTGCTATTCATAGGGTTTTCAATGGCTGGTTGTTTGGGAGTGGGCTGCCTGGTCCTTCTCCCTAGCCTGTAGGACCTGGTATTCCCAGGTGGTCTCCTGTCCAAGCACTAAGCAAGCCTACCCTGCTTAGCTTCTGAGATCAGGCAGGATTGTACGCCAGGATGCTATGGCTGCAGACATACTAATTGTATGGAGTAGCTTTATTTAAACCTACTTGTTTTTGGAGGTCTAAAATGTTTCTCTTAGGCATGGTATAGTGCCACATGCCTGTAATCCAAGCAGCTTGGAAGTCTGAGACAGGATGATCAACTTGAGTTTGACAACAGTCTGGTTTACAAAGTGATACCCTGTCTCAAAAATAAAATAAAATAAAAATCACTCTTATAGATGGAATGAAGTTGAGTTTTTTATTCATTCTGTCGATCTCTGTTATTTATTGGAGAGATTAAACCATTTATATTTAAAGTAATTTCTGTTAAGGAGGAGTTTATTTCTGTTATATTATTTACATATGAATTATAGCTATATCTTTTTACCTGACTTAGAACTTTTTTGTCCTTAAGTCCCTTCATTATTATCTTTTGTGTTTAATTTTTATAGTTATAAAGAATAAATTCCTATCTTATATTTTGTGTATAATTTTAAAACTATTTCTTTGAAGCCAGGCCCAGTGTTACATGCCTGTAATACTAGTGACTTGGGAGGTGGAAGAAGGAGGGCTTCCAGTTCAAGACCATAAGCAGGCTGCTTCTGGCCTGGTTTCATGATGAAAAATAACATTGGAGTTGGGGGTGCAGCTCAATGATAGAATCCATGCAAATCATCACAAGTCCCTGAGTTCAACCTCTGAGTACCACACACACACACACAAAAAAAAGGTAGACAAAGAACAAAATACTCTCTCTTCATTGTAGTTACCAATGATTATACTTCATATCTTAAAGTTGTAGCAGTTTTATTTGAATTAATATCAGCATAATTTCAGTAAAATACAAAAAATCTGTTTCATTGCAGCTCCAACCATATGATTATTAATTGTTGATATCACAAAATTGTATCTTTATATGTTGTGTTTTGAAAAACATAAACTAAGAATTTTCAATGCATTGATCCCTTAAGTTATGTACATTTTTAAAAAGTGAAGCTACTAATGTTACAACAACAGTAGTTTTTTAAATAAATTCCCCATTTTTTAAATAAATTCCCCATATACAAAAATCCTTATTTCTTCATGTGTTATTGAGTTATTCTCTAACATCCTTTATTTTCAACCTATATGACTCCCCTTAGTACTTGTGGCACAGTAAGTAAAATAGTTATGAACTTTTTAAAGGCTTTTTTTAAATTTGAGAATAATGTTAATTTCTCCTTCACTTTTGAAGAACAGTTTTATTGGATGCAGAATTCTTGGTTGAGAGATTTTCTTGTTTGTTTCTACTTTTGTTTGTTATTGGTTTTATCTATAAAACTTTGAAAATATCATCCCCATGACTACTTAATTCAAAAGTTTCTAATGAGAAATATGCTGAAAATATTATTTAGACTCCCTTGTATATGATGAGTTGCTTCTCTTTTGTTGCTTTCAAGAATTGCTGTCATGATAATTTTATTGTAATATGTCTTATTGCAAGTCTTTTTGAGTTTATCCTGCATGAAGTTTGTTGAGCTTCTGAAATGTTTACATTTGTATCTTTTATCAAATATGTGAAGTTTTCAGTTATTCCTTCACAAATATTCTCTTGCTTTTCTTTCATTTTTCTTCTTTTGTGACTCCCACAAAATATGTTTCTATGTTTAATTGTATTTTTGTCATTTATATTCTATTCACATTTCTTTATTTTCATTCTGTTTTTCAGTCTTGATGATTTCTTTGTAACATCTTTAAGCCCACTGATTTTTTTCTTCATATTCAAATCTCACATTGAATTCCTCCAGTAGATTTTTAATTTCAGTTATCTATTTTTCAGGTCCAGAATGTCTTTTTGTTTTCTTTTAAGGTTTTCTATATTTTTACTGAGCCCATAGCACTGTGGCATCCAATTCCATCATATCTCAGAAGCTAATCAGGGTAGGACTTGGTTAGTACTTGGGTGGAAGACCGCCTGGGAAAATCAGATACTTTAGGCTTGGGAGAAGGACTGGGTAACCTACTCCCACAAAATAATCAGCCATTGAAAACCCTATGAATAGTAGAGAAGTACTGAGAATAGTATTTTGCCTGTTGAATGTAGGGTTGCTATGAATCTGACACCAACTTGAAAGTACCTAACAACAACATATTTTTATTAGTTTGCAGCCTGTACTACTGTGGCATCTGATCCCATCAGATCTCAGGAGCTTAGAAAGGTTAGGCCTGGTTAATACTTGGATAGGAGACTGCCTGAGAACACCAGGTGCTGTCAGCTTGGGAGAAGGACCCTGAAATTCACTCAAAAAAAAAAAAAAATCAGCCATTGAAAACTCTATGAGTAGCAGAGAAGCACAATAGTGTTTCATCTGATGTACATAGGGTAGCTATGAGTCAGACACCGACTTAATGGCACCTAACAAAAATCAGCATATCTTCACTGACTACTCCAATTATGTTTATATGTAGTTATTGTGTTCTTCTCTATGTTTTTCTTCAGATCTTTGAGCATCATTCAGATGGTTGTTTTAATGTCTTTGTCTCTGAGATCTACTTTCAGCTCTTTAACTGGGACAGTTTTTGTATTAGTCTATTTTCTGTAGCTATAACAAAATACCTGAAGATGATACTTACTGAAGAAAAGATGTTTAGTTAACTTACAGTTTTGGAGGCTGAATATCCACACCTAGGTAGCCAGATCAGTTTGTCTTTGGTGCAGACCTCAAGGCTGAGGGCACCATGGCAAAAGCACATGAGACAGGGAGAAACCATGGAGCAAAGCATTCCCTTGTCTCTTTGTAGGTCTCATACATTGTTGGGTAGATATTTTAAATTTTACTTTGTTGGGTCATGATATTTTTGTTAATATTCTTGATATTTGTTATGAATGCAATTTACTTGAAATGTGTTTGATGCTTTCAGGCTTTGCCTTTAAGATTTGTTAGTAAGAATAGAATAACATTTATACTCTTATGGCTGTTTCTGTAAGATCATTCCAAGTATTGTTCTCAATGCTCCATAAACCTTGAGGTTTTTGTTCTGGCTCATTCAATATTTATTCAAATTACTGATCCATTGGACAAACTATAACAATCTCATATGGAAACTTTTGATTATTTTAATTTCTTCTCCAACCTATCTTAATGGCTAATTCAATATTGCTTTCCATTTTTGTTAATTTTTTGAATACCTGAGTCATTAAAATTTACTCTGTATAATTTTTTGAGTATATTTCAATTAGTTTCATTTGTTAATTAAAAAAATTTTCTACTTTGTGGTTATTTTTGCAGGAAATCTCCTTACCACAAACATTTAAGTCTCTTTATCTGTTTTTAGTTTTCAGTAATTTTGTATAGTGGTGGTCTGATATTTCCCACGGAAATATCAGGATTTCATCAGCAATTCCTACTTCAAGATTGAAATCTTTCATCAGAGCATTTAAACCAGGTTCATTAATATAAGGATTTTGTCAATGGAAGTGTTGAGTTTTCTTCACTAGAATGTTAGAGTATCATTTTTCTCCTCTTAAGATAAATTCATATAGCATTTATCTATCTTTTCCATTGATAGGTTTCATTGAGATCTTCCCATGACACCCCTACCCTTTTACCCTTAGCCATCCCTCCCCTTCCCCTCCACTGGTTCACTTCCTCCCTCCAAACAATTCACCTTCTCAGCTTTAAAGTTTTTTTTTGTTGTTGTTATTATTGTTTTTTTAAGTCTAGATTTTCCATATGAGCGAAGAAAACATGCAATAAGTCTATGTGGGCCTGGCTTAGTTTTCTCAACTTGAGGGTCTCTGGCTCCATTCACCTTACCAATAGCAAAATTACATTCTTCATGGCCGGAGTACCATTCTTCATGGTACTCCATTGTGTATGTATATATGTCCATGCATATGTGTTATATGCATATGTGTATATGTATGTATGTATGTATGTATGTGTTTACATATATATACATACACATATATATATATATATATATATATATATATATATATATATGACTTTTTTTTATCTAGTCATCTATTGATGAACACCTAGGCTGATTCCATAACCTGACTATTGTGAAAAATGCTGCAATGAACAAAAATCTGTAGATGCCTCTGTAGTATGCTTAGATTCCTTTGGTATATGCCCAGGGTGGTGTGGGTGGATAATATATTAGTTCTATTTTTTATTTTCTTTTTAGGAAACTTCATATTGATTTTCATAGTGACTCCATTAATTTACATTCCTGCAATAATCTATAAGGGTTCCTTTTCCACCACGTTTTTGCCAACATTTGTTGTTTGATTTCATGAAGATAGGCACTCTGACTGGAGTGAGATAAAATCTCAATGTAGTTTTGATTTGCACTTTCCTGATAGCTAGCCTTGTGTTGGTGTCCACTTTGACCTGGCAAAAGATCACGGAGCTTCACCTCAACATCAGCTCACTCAGGGACTCTTGGGAGTGGGCAAGAGCTGGCTGGTAGCACCAAGAAGGACCTTGGGAGCCTTCAGTAACAAACAGGAACCTTTATTTAATAGCACCTATAACTTGGGAATACAGATGCTACTAGAGAGCAGCCTATGTTGGTGGAGTCTGATGATCTTGCTTCTTACCAGTTGTCTTCTTCTTTTACCTCCTCCCTGGGTTGAAGGGATTGAGAGCTCTTCTTGTCTTGCTCCAGGTCTTCCTTCTTGACTCTCAGAGTCTTGTCTCTTGGTAGCTTGATTGAAGGTTTGGATGATCAAAGCAGAAATTTTCCCTGGTCAGGAAGTCAGTTGTGGGGTGCGATGATCAGGGTCAAGGTGGTTGGGGTGAAAGAGGAGACAAAAGGACCCTTGGGGTAGTTGGTGGTTGGTTTGTATACTCCCTGGATGGGGAGGGGTTGGCTAATGCTGGGAGGGGCAGTTATTCATATGAGTTGTTGGAAAAGTACAATTAAGATAGGTGGTTTAGGTGCAGGCTGGATCTGCACCTAAATCATTGAGCATTCCTTCTTAACCAGTTGGGTTGCTCTTGGTGGCCACTCAGGTTGAAGGAGACCACACCAGAGCTGGGCTGCCCAGGGACCATCTTGAATCACTTCATGGGATGGGTAGGAATAAAATAGGTGAAGTGTGTAAAAAGCAGTTCAAAGGTGAACTGGGACTTTGGTAGCCATATTGGATCTTAGTGAGTCAAATAGGTCCCAGTCCAGGTTCCTGGGTTAAGGGTAACCAGAGGTGGGAGAGGCAGGAACAGGGAAGTATGGTAGGAGGGCTCAGACCTCGGCCCCAACCAAGTGGGCCTCCTGGTCCAGCCCAGGGCTGCCCAGATAATTCCATACAGCATTTTTGAACATCTTTGATATATTTATTGGCTGATTAAACTTTTTCTCTTGATAACTCTCTATTCAGCTATTTGTCTATTATTGGATTATTTTTGGGGGGTTTTGAATTTTTGTATTCTTTATATATTCTGGACATTAAGCCCCTGGTACATGAATAGATGGCAAAGATTTTCTCCCATTGTATAAGCTGTATCTTTGAGCAGTTTATTATTTACTTTGCTGTGCAGAAGCTGTTTAGTTTTATGCATCCAACTTGTCAGTTCTTGCTATCTTTCCATGGTCTAGAGAATCTCAGTCCATAATGATGAAAAAGCATGAAAGGGAAGCAGCAGTCCTTGTGGTGGAGGTCTTCTTCATGTCATGGAACCAGAAAGAAGAAAGCAACCAGAACAAGGGGCCCTGGTTTGTGTGTGTGTGTGTGTGTGTGTGTGTGTGTGTGTGTGTGTGTGTGTGTGTGTGTATCTGCTGCCAAATAACCTACCTACCAACCAGCTAGGTCTACCTATCAAATCTCAACAATCTCTCAAAGCAGCACCATCCACTAGAGATAAAATGTTCAAGTACATGGTTTTGGGGGACATTTTAGATTCAAACCATAACAGCCTTTCTATTTCTCTATATCTTTTAGCTATCCTATCAGTTCTTTCATGCTTCCCACGGCTTTTCCTCTATTTCTTTCTTTGGATAGAGTTTGTCCTTGGTTATCCTAAGTCTTTTTCATCACAGAGACAGTGAAGCAGGTTCTAATCCACCATCTTGACTCCAATTTCATCTGTCACTTTTATTCTTAGGTATTTCATGAACAAATTCACAGTTTAAAGATACCAACTTTGGCTAATATAATGAAATGCAATTCTTTAAAGAATAAGAAATCACTTCTTCCCTTTTGTTTTTCAAATATAGCTTTTTATTTCCAATAATTGACTCAAATGGCTATATGCCTGTCAGAAATTATCTACTTTTTTTCAGAGCAATATTGTTCCAAGGTTTTCACCTCCAATCACACAAATTTCCATGTTTTCTTTCTGATACAATTGACCCATATTACCATTTTCCTGACTTTAATTTATTAATTAAGCTTCTAATATTTGATCTTCTGTCTATGAGGAATTTTATGCTTTGTCTTTAGCATTTGTAGTTTCTCTTCAGTCTCCTTTTCTAGCCTGAATAGTATGCCTCCAAAATACATACACATGTGGAACCTATGAGGTACCTATTTGAATTGGATCTTTTCAAGTATAAATATATTAAGATAATGTCTTATTTAATTAAGGCAGGCCAAAATTTCTCTAGATTCTGTGTTGTGAAATAATGCATTTCTGTTTTTTCAAGTCACTAAATTTGTGATATTTTGTTAGGACAGCCCTTAGATGTGTCCCAGGATGATCATGGAATAAAAATTTTTCCAGAAAATGGAGCCAAAGGCTCATGAAGGCAAAAGATTTGGGAACTATTTCTAAGCAGGAAAAAATTATCTGATCAAGATTTCCTATGCTCTACTTTACATCCTTTTTTGATATTTTCCAGAAATATTTCAGAATTTTTATGGAACTGCTGCAAGCTTCTCATTCTTCCTGTTTTTACTGTAATAAGTGCCTACTTCTGCTCTCCTATGACTATGCTACATCATATTTTCATGTATCATAAGAAAGGAACATCATTTGTGTTATATTATTATTTTAGATTTATTATTTTAGGCAGTAGGTTTCCTGATGATATGAACTATATCCACACCTGATGTAAGGATTGCAAAGTTCTGGAGTTCAAGCTAAACGCAATGATTAATAATATTTTTGGAGTAACATCCTTTGGGATGACCTGAATGTTTAATAAGAGTTCTGACTGTGGTAGATATTACTGTCTCCATTACTTTCTTCCAATAAAATGACAATATATGATTTTTCATTGCCATGCCAGTTATAGTACCCCACCCATTCTAAGGGAAATACACAACCATAGCATTTTAATTTTGTGCATGGTCAGGTGATGATTTTACTCATTTGAAAATGAGAAGATATGATTTATATTAGATTAACTTTTCCCTTCTGCCAATAGCAATGTTGTTTCAAATAGAAGTTAATACTTTAGCTAGACTCCAAAATGGGAAGATATGTGGAAGAGAATAGCAACTGTAGACAGATAGTTTCTGATAAATGATGTTTTTTTGCCACTGAAGATTTATTATCACAGCAAAGCTATCTAATACTGTCTTTAAGAACTTTAAAAATGTTAGAATAACTATAAATCTAATTTTAATAGTGGACATATGGTGGATGGGTAGAATATAATTCTGTAAATACCCTTGACTTTCATTGTTTTGATGGAATACCTATATTTTCTATGGTGAAACATGTTTAAAATAGCACCTGTGATGACAACCATTTAATATATTTTCTTAATCATCTTGCTTAATATTAATATTAAATAGTATTTATCAAAATTTAGCAAATGCATGCCCACTGCAATGTAGCTTTGCCACAATTCATATAATGAATTTTAGCCTTTTAGCATTATTAAGTCTTTGTTATCCTTGTGTCAGATTTTGGGCAAAGAAACACAAAGGAAATGAGAGTATGTCACCTCTGAATTTAAGCCTCCAGTGACATAGGATACTTCTGCCTATTTTGTTGGACTCATGCCTCCACTCTGCTCAGGACAGTCTGCAGGAGACAGAGAAACACAGGTGGACTAGTGTCAGGTAATGCTCACATATAAGAGCCAATTGTGTGCATGTTCTCTCAGCTTCACATTTAGTGGCAACATATTGGTAAATTGAAATTACTTCAATGGTGCATCTTCATCTGTCCTTGGGGGTCAATTTTTTTAATTGTATCTTTTCAGATACAATTATAGTCTTAATTTTGTCAATTTTTCAACATTTGTAGTCCCTGTATTTCTGAAATCCCTTTTGCTCTGTTTTCCCTTTTATTACTGCTTGCAAAATGTATACTTTTTCCCTGAGCTTGTCTATTTCTTTTAGTACCTTTCTCAAAAAATTACTACCAACTCAATCAGTATTCTTAAACCAATCTTTAGATATAAAAGTTTCTTAGATACCCAATCTTTCTTCTAAATTACTTTAAAGCATTCAGGAGAATGAGGAAGGAGGATTGCACATTCCAGGCTAGAGGCAGCCTAGGTAACTTAGGGAGACTCAGTCTCAAAATAAAAAGTAAAAATTGGGCTGGAGGTGAACTGCAATGGTAGAGCACTTGCAACATATTTGTAATCTCTTGTATCCAATCCTCCAGTACCAAAAAAATATAGGCGTTAAAAAAAACAATTTTAAGAAATACTTTATCAATGAAATTTTTGGCTCCAATAAAAGTTTTATTTTACAGTCTACTGAATTTAGATGCCAATGCCATGATTTATTTTTTTTTAAGTCAGTACTCTACATTTGATTCTGTGAATAGGAATTCATCTCCATATTGTCTTCCTTTAGGAGAGTAAATTCATGGAGATTCTATTGTCTTCAGGGATATAGGTTGTTGTAGCAGTAGAAATGATTCATGGGAAATTATGCCTGAAGAGTAATTTCTATTCTAAAAATCAAAGCATGACTTGGTATAATGCCTGGTGTGGCAAAGAGTAATCCTATAATTGCTCTAGAAATAGGAGAAGCAAAACAGAAAAGAAAGAAAGAAAGAAAGAAAGAAAGAAAGAAAGAAAGAAAGGAAAGAAAAGAAAAAGAAAAAACCCTACCAATAATGAATAATACTGATCATTTGCATGGTAACTGCTAAAAAGACATGTAATAGAAGAGTATGTATATAAGGCAGAATGAATGGCATGATTAAAGGAATAAAGACTTGGAGGTTATTAAAGAAAGTATTCATTTGTTCCCTGGTACACTGATACAGTCACATGCAGAGTGCAAGATTGGGTATGAAAGAGTGAGCATTTGGATGCCGGCCATAGAGAGAGGATATATGGCCACTTAGCAAGAGCAGCAGGGATAAAGAAGAGAGAATTATAGCAGCTCCCAGATGAGTAACTACTCATCCTTTTCCATTTAAGCAGAAGGAAAGGGAACCTAGGATAATGATGGGCCTGGGGTTTAGCTCTGTTTGTAGAGTGCTATTCCGTACTCTCCGAGAACCCAGCGTTGATAGCAAGCAAGACAAAAACTGGAAAAGGATGCAGCAATCTACTCCTGAAGCAATCCCTAAACAATCAGCCATTGAAAACCCTATGAGGGTCACTATTAATCAGACCTGACTCAATGGGACCTAACAACAATATCAACAAGAATAATGAGAAGAGAAACGTGAAAGAATTGCAGCTTCACTTCCCAGCTTGGGACAGACATCTTGCTAGTTTTGGCAAGAGGAGGAGGGGACCATTAAGTTGAAATTAGATTGAAATTCTAAGGTTGGCCAAACTTTGTCTGTTGCTAAATTGAGTATAAATGTAGAGATGTGTACAAGAAATATGCTATTATGGAACTGAAAAAAACTATTTAAAATATGACTAAAGAAAGTGTTAGCGTGCAGCCTCACCACTGTGGCATGCGATCCCATTAGATCTTGGAAGCTAAGCAGGGTCGGGCCTGGTTAGTACTTGGATGGGAGGTCACCTGGGGAATACCAGGTGCTGTAGGGTTGGGAGAAGGATCTGGCAACCCATGACCAAAAAGCAATCCACCAAAAACCAATCTACTATGAATAACAGAGAAGCACTTACAATAGTTTTTCATTTGTTGTATCTAGGGTCACTATGAGTCAGACACCTACTCGAGAGCACCCAACAATAGCAAACGAAACATTACTATACAAATAAAATAAATTCCATCAATTCTTACTCATTGTTGGATTATATTCTAGAAAGACACCACAAATACACACTGAATTGGCACAAACTGACCCATTGCTCCTATGGAAAATACAGAATTAGATTCTTCAGAACATTTGATCAAATTTTTATTAACCAGGCAATGCATAACTTTGTTTTATGTGTGTTTTTTAATAAAATTTTATTTAATATACAGTTGACTCATTAGTGTTGAACTAATGTCCAATAGCATTTTAAGTCATGTCTGAATGCAGCTTGTTTAACACGTGCACTTTGTCAGGGAAATCATTGACTTTTTGCATTTAGAAACACAAGACAGCACTTCAGAGTTATGTTTACAGGTCATTTTAAATAGCAAGATCAACAACAAAAATACACACATACATAAAAAGTTGCACAAAACAGAGAGAAAATAGGTTACACACTTACAGTATATGACTGAAAGAAGCACACAGAATGTCTATATTTGACCTTAGACAAGAATAAGCCAGTTGGGCAACTCAAGGTTGTTGGTCATCTTTGAGTTTTTAAAATGATCATGAACCACTGTAAGTATTGCTTTTGGAACCACAAGTGAATTTTCTAATATAGAATATGTGAACGTGAGAAGAAAATAGATAGAAACACTGTTATTTTAGAAAGTTCATTCTAGGAAGCATCCTGTCTAGGTTGACAGGAACAAGGATTATTGATTTTAGGTTACTCTAACTTGTAGGTAAGGAATATTGCATAGTACGGAGGCCAAAACTAGGAAATCTTGTGAAAGAGGAGCAAACAAGATATTTCTATGGAATATGGAGTTCTCATTCAGAGGTATAGAAGAATAAATTTGAAAAAAAAATTAATTTTGAACAAATAATGTATGTGGCTCAAAATTAAGAAAAATACTACAAAAGGACATAAAAAAGTAAAAAGATGTCACTTTTGCTTAGGTCCTCCAAGTATTCAGAACCTCCTGCAGAGGGCAAATATTACTGTACAAATGGAAGGAATCTAGAAGAACATAGCATTTGAGAAGGGATTCCATGAGAATTCTGAATTTTGAGATGGATACCAGGTAGACTTGATGAGAGAGATACTTGATGAGAGACTATTCCTATTGAAAGAAACTGTAGAAATTTCAAGTACACCCAAAGTAGAAAGAAAATTTTCAATTACAGATTTAGTGAGAAGTACTAAGCTACGCAATCATTGTTAGGTGTCACATTGCTGTGACAAAGAAACCGACTGGAACAAACTTATGACATTTTGGGGGGCTCACAGAGGATTGTAGTTCATAGAGGCAAGAAGTCATAGCAACAGGATAGGCATGGCAGGACCTGCTGCAGACAACCTCTCAGCATGGCATATAAGTAGCAGAGAGCAAAGAGAGCAACTGAAACTGTGGGTCTGGCATAAAAGCTCCAAAGACTCACACAGTGACTAGCTTCTGCTTAGCTAGAATCCCACCTCCCAAATTCCACAGCCTCCACAAACAGCGCCACCAATTTGGGACCAAATGTCTAAATATATATCCTTTGGGGAACATTTTAGACTTGTACCATAACAATCATAAAGTAATTCTCCTTTATGATGAATTTCAAATATGCTGAGTAGAAATTATACTTATTGATCTGAGAAGTGAATTATTAATTTTACTTCACTGATAGAATATTCCTTAATATCTGAAGAAAGTTTCTACTGATTAATTTTATCCCAGTGATTTATTTTAGTAGAATAGGGTTATGAAAGACTATAAGGACACCAAAGCAAACAGTACAAAGAAATGAAAAAAGTATTGTTTGTATTTAATGGTTACTTCTGATTGTTTCAAAGACTTTTGGGATTTTAAACAAACTTAACTGAAATAGTTCTATTGTCCCATGAAGTAGAGGCAGGCATTATAATCTCTATATTACAGCTGGAAACCTTGAGGCACAAAGCCATTTAAGTGATATGTCCAAGGTCACTGAGCAAGTCACTGGTGAGACCAAAAATAGAATCCCAATTCTTTAGCTAGTTCTTTGTTCAGGAGACCATATTGGTTCTTTTATTACTCTGAGTTGAAAATTTAGCTTTATATCAGAGGCTTTTTCTCCCTTATATGTCAATCTAAAAATCAACATTTAAAAAGACCATTGAATTGATATTAAATTAAATCGTATTTCATGCTTGAAATTTTCAAGTTACTCTTAGAAAACTGTTTTCTTGTTGTTTAAGAGGAAAAGATCCAGAGGTAGTTTTTCACTGTTATCATCTCAATTCATAAAACTTTTCTCCCTCCCCTAAATATTTAATGGCTCTATTTAACAATGAATGTGTTCTGGTTTCTGCACAAGGAAATGCAAGCCATAGTAATTGGCTTTTCCTTCAGACAGCTTAGTCAGCAAGAAATCAGGCAGCCTATAAAAACCTTTTCATTTGATATCAGTTTTCAGATTTTCAAGCCATTGAAATATATTGAAAAAAATATGGGAGCCAACTAAACCATGCAAATTAACCTTACATCTGCTTTATATGACTCTTGAACCTCCAGATTTGTAATTCCTTATCTCTAGCTGTTCAAACAATTTTCTGGTTCATAATGTTGTTGGTGCAATGGTAGGAGAGGAAAGTGGATTATAGTTTCCAGTACATATTCGTGTAAAAGTACTTATATTTTTCCAGTCATGAAAAGAATTCTACTCTGCTCTTATGGGAATTTTTGACAAGTAGAAATTTTACTTTTAGAAGTTTCTATCAATACACATGGATTTTGTGTAAATAATTTTATAAGGTTCAAAATTGTTAATTTTAAAACTATATGCTCACATACAAGAAATAGGATTATGGATATTTTTATCTCTCTTCATAGGTACACAAAGCTAAGAGAATAAATGTGTATATATGACTATATCATGTGAAATTCTAATATAATCAGTTGTTGTTGTTAGGTGCCCTAGTGTCAGATCTGACCCATAATAACCTTTAGTACAGTAGAATGAAACACTATCCAACACTGTGCCAACACATATCTTTTTGTGTTTGAGACATCATGGCATCCACTATGTTTCTACTCATTTTGAGTCATGCTACATCAGCAAAAGGAAGGCCTAAGGGCTTTACTTTATTACCATCATTAAGTTTACTCTACTTTGAAGAGGCCATTCATTCATAGTCATTTCTTGTATGCCTTCCAGCCTGGGGGAATCATTTTCTGGCACTATATTTGACAGTGCTTCTGTGCTTTTCATAGGGTTTTTGATAGCTGATTGTTTCAGCAGTGGGCTGCTAAGTCCTTCTCCCTAGTCTGTCTTAGTCTGGAATGTTAGATGAAAACTGATCACTATGGGTGGCCCTGCTGGTATCTGAAATACTATTGGAATAGCTTTAAGCATCAGAACAACATGATTCCCCCACCGCACAATAAACTGACAGACATGTGGGGGAATATGATCATAGATAGCATTTATTAAACAATTAGGCTAGACATTTTTATAAGTAATATTTTGTTTGTCCTTATCACAATATTATAAGGTGACTATTATTATTATCTCTATGTATTTAATGAGGGAATAGAGACATTAAAAGATTAAATCAATTTCCCAAAGTTATACAAGTCTAAGTAAGAATGAATACAGATAGGTTATGTCTGACACAGTGTGGAAATATAAACATATGAGTATAATAAAATGTAGCATCTAGAAGTTTATACAAAGCTGACAAAATTCATAAACTAAGATGCATAGCAAATGTACTTTCAGACTGTGAAACTAGCCAGTTCCCAATCCTAGGCTATGATTTAGGTAGTGGTTCACTATAGCCTTCTGGGATTTCATCACCAGACCATGTCATAAATTGTACACCATGTTGGGACTACTGTTTATAATAATTATATAATGGATATCCAAATTTTCTAATTAAATATTTTGTTATTATGATTTTTCAGTGGAAATATGTTAAAAGTTTTGATAAATGAAATATTTTTCATCTTTTGAATTTTTCTGTTGATGTTTATCTTGTTTTTCTTTTTCTTTGTTTTTTAGTGATAGATTGGGACTTCCATACTTCCTCATGGCTGGTATTAAGTAACTTTCCTTTATTACTATTCATAATTCAAAGGACTTCTCTCTAAATGTTAATCAAATTCCTTTTGTTGAAACAATTAGATCTGTAAAATTCTACATTAAATGGAAAGCCTTGGTCGTTATCTCAAGGGGACTTTTCACTGGATATTATACTCTTGATTATTCTCTTCTTAAAATTCCTTTGGGATTGAATGCATCCTATTTTGAATCTACTTGCAACTTTTTAACTCTGGTTCCTCCTATTTCTCAACAAATGCTGATTTGTCTCAATATTCAATTTGTAGAATACTATACTTCTTACTTTGAAAACTAAAAATGTAATGTTAAAGATGAAGGTTTACCTGACCCATGCCATGGTATTTTCAGTTGTATTGTATGCTTATGAAAGCTGGACAGTGAATAAGACAGAAGAACTGATACTTTTTAATTATAGTGCTGGAAATAAATATTGAATATACCATAGATTGCCAAAGGAACTCATAGATAAATCCCAGAAGTGCAACCAGAGAGCTCCTTGCAAGCAAGGATGGCTAGATTGTGTCTTACATATTTTAAACATGTTGTCAGGAGGGACTAATCCCTGGAGAAGAATATCATGTTTGGGAGAGGGCTGAGTCAATGAAAAAAGAGAAGACCCTCAACTAGATGGATTGACACAGTGGCTGCAACAATCAACTTAACTATAAAAAAGATTGTGTACATGGCACAATGTCAGGTAGTGTTTCCTTCTGTTGTACGTAGGACCATATTAGTTAGGCCCATCTTGACAGCACTGAGTAACAACACATTTCTTATTATATGTGTAAATACCTCATGTGAATGTGGTCATATCTCTTATAATAAATGTTTGAATAACTCAGGGTAAGAATTACACATGCATATGATTGAGTATGTAAAAGAGAGAAATACAGTGTGCTTCAGATTTCACTTTTCTATTTACTGTCCTTTCTCAACTTAACCATACCCATGGAGTCTTTAAAACACTTAAAAATGATAAACAGAAGAAACCCTATAGAGACAAAACACTGAAGCTGAAAGCAGAGGCCTGAGGATGACCCAGTTGTATGAATATATCTGGCATATGTTTTTTATTTTAATTTTAATTTTTAATAACCATAATCAAATGTTGTCATGTTGATAAAATTTCCTAATAAATAACAGATCACTAACAGATAAGAGCCAAAAACTTATGTTTGGTCTCTTAATTTTGTTGACTGATCTGTATTACTGTTTTAGACTTTGATTGATCCAAATTAAAGTGCCCATCTCACATTCAACAGTAATTATTCTTCTGCTACCCTTTCCACGGGCTGGGATTTAGCTCAGTTGGTAGAGCACTGCGCTGCAGTCTCTGAGGTCCCAAGTTCAATTCCCAGCACCACAAAAATGGGAGAAGGATCTGGCAATCCACTCCCAAGGCAATCCTGAAAGAGTCAGCCATTGAAAACCCTATGAGGGTCTCTATGAGTCGGATACCGACTCGACAGCACCTAACAACAACAACAACAACCCTTTCCACACTTAGTGCCAATGAATGTTTTCTTGGACAATAGAAAGATGGAGCTAGGGAAAGAAATTATGGCAGGTCCTTTATACACTTCTCTTTCCTCCCTTATTAGGTGATAGTTCCTCTTATGTATTGAATCATAAGCAGGCAAGTAGGCCTCATGTTTTCACTGACCTTCAACTGATGACCTTCATACTGTATTCCTCTAATGCACATGTCTCATTTGCCCATTCACTCCACAAATTATAGGTGAAATAATAAGGCTATCTCTTCCAGTTTTTTGATTTGTGTTTTTGATTTGCTTTTTTGAGACAGCAAACTGTCATTGTGTAGCCCAAACTGGCCTGGAACTTGCTATGGACACTAGATTGGCCTCAAACTCAAGTGGATACTCTTGTCTTACCCTCCTGAGTACTTGGATTACAGAATTACACTACCATTCCAGGACTATCTCTTTCAATTTTATGTATCCTTCTTTAAATCTGTTGTGTTCCTGCAGAATATTCCCCTATACAGTTGGGGGAGATAATCCTGGCTAGCTTTATATCTTCTGTACCTTTAATCCTCTCTCTCTCTCTCTCATCCCCCCTTGTGTGTGTGTGTCTTCCCTCTCTCTTTCCAATTTTCTTTTCTTCTATTCAGTTAGCACAGGAGTATATCAGTAAGCCGTCCTTTAAAGCAGACACAAAAACAAAACAAAAAAAATCAACAACATTTCATCTTCTTGAAGGGTTCCTGTATCTAGCCCACTTGTGTGTCTCCAAAATGGGGAAGCTAGTTTTCCATGAACAGGGAAATCCCCAAATATCAACCAGGGATTTATTTTCCAGTCTTCATCCCATAATCATGAAAATTAAGCAGAGTTGATAAATGTTTATTCTCTAACTTTTATCTTTCAATAAGTTCATTGCTAGTGTCTCTCCAGTGATGGATTTAAGGCTTTAGATGCTCAGTTTAAGCTATAATCCTGGAACAGAAGAAATTATCAACACCTTGTTACATTTTGATCAATAAAAGGATAATTCAAGAGAAAGTAAGCAGTAATTGTAAAAGCACTGAAGTGGGGAACACAACTGAGAATTTAACAAAGACTTTGAATTCACTTTTGATGTTTCACTGACCACAGTTTTCTCAAGCCCTCTCATTCCACCTTCCCCTTCTGCACTATAATTGGTTGAGTTGATAGAAAGATAAAGTTCTCCCTTCTTCGAAAAGGATAGGATGTTTAAACCATGCAATATTTATCCTGGACACAGAGATTCTCAATATAGCTCCATCTCCAAATCATAATAAAATCCAAACCAAACTCCTTTCCCTGTTCTCAGGACTGTTTATGGACTTGTTTGGGAAGATTTCCCTTCTTTGTGCAGAATGTGCCATTACGTGAGCCATAAAGCTTTTCAAAACCTCTTGGTGAGGGTGTGATATAATAGATCACAACATTTCAACCCAAGTTTATAGTAAGGGTGATGATGGTCCTTCTCTGTGGGCTGAACAAAACAATTTGAACTCCAAAATGGATGAGCATACTACAGTTACCATCAAGGGCCGTGGGTTAGAGGTACCTTTCTTAGAATGTTTTTGCTTGTTAATTGATTTTGTTGCCTGCTGGCAAACATGTACTTTGAACAGCTGCCTGCTGGTTCATGAGTTTGAGTTATGTTACTTTGCACTGCTTTGGTCCAAGAGACTCTCATTAATTTAGCTGATCTAAGTTAGTTTTTATAACTGACATTTACAGACAGAAGTATGGAATTTGGGCTCTCCTAAAATGGTTGTAGCTCATGTTTCTTGGCCCGGAAGTGCTTGCATGTCTGAGATTGAATCATGGTTCTCAATTCTGTCCTAAGCTGTGATTGACACTAGGCTCAAAACATAATTTTTACTCTGTGAACATTGATTGTTTGGGCTCAGAAAGTGATAACATAAAGCAAAGCCCTCAGAAACAAAGTTTCACTCTGATCTCCTCTCATTCCCTTCTCCTTTGAGGCAGGACACAGTACCTCAAATTCCTCTTTGCCAATATAGGTCATAGAAACCAGAACCCCATTCTCCCAAAGTAGCAATGTTGTTGTTGTTGTTGTTGTTTTTGTTAGTTGCTGTTGAGTCAGGTCTGACATGTAGTGACCCTATGTAGAACAGAACAAAACACTGTGAGACACTGTGTCATGTGCCCCAATATTGTTGGTTCTTCTCTGATACTCAGGATTTTCAATGGATGATTGTATTTTTTCTTTTTTAGGGGGTGGGTAAGTGGGCTGCTGGGTCTTTCTCCCAAGCCTATAGCACCCAGTCTTCCCAGGCGGTCTGCCATCCAAGTACTAACCAGGCCCGACACTGCTTAGCTTCGGAGATCTGACAGAATCAGATGCCAGGGTGGTACAGATGCAGGCAAATTAGCCATAAAAAGCCCCCCAAATACTCTAAATTTTCCCTGCCTTTCTGTGTAAGAACTGGCCACAAAGAAAATTGCTGACTTAACTGGCTTCTTTGTACATCATAAGAATCCTATTCCAGAAAAAGCCCTGCCCCATACCTCAATACAAGAATGTTATACAAAGTCGCCCAGAAGAATCTGACCAGATAGATCTTGTTGGGTTTTATACCTTGGTCTATTACCAGGAGATCATACACTTTTTTTTCCAATTATATTCCTATACAGCTGCCTTTACCTTGTCAATGCTAAGCATAAACATGGATGGTTCACTCTGGGTCTTTGGGTCTTTAATATGAAGATTTCTATGTTATGTAAAACTACGGTGAGATGTACTTGTTATGGCTTTTCTCCTATGAATCTGTCCTGTGCCAGTTTATTTCAGAATACTCAAATATAAAACCTTCAGAAGGAATGTGAGAACCTCACCACAGTATATATAAAGTGGGCAGTGCTTAAGAGAGAAGCTGATACCTTGTGCAAAGTAATGGCTTAGTGGAGGTTATTCACCTGGAGGAAAGGTAGTTACTGTGTTGCACATGACTGAACAATGGTTTGAATTTAGTCTTTATTTTGGGTCTGTCACTCACTAATGAGCTCAGGATGATGAAAGGGGAAACACAGAAACTGGTCATTAAAGGAAGAGTTGAGATGGATAATATGAAAAGGGACCTTGTCTTCAGTGTCTTGATTTGTCCTTCAGCATCTTCATTTCAGCCACATAGGACTACTTCCTTGTTCTGTTAGTAATAATTTAATGAAGTCTAGATCTAGATGAATCACAGATTAATGAGAAATAATATTTTAGGGAGCAAGTAGAGTATTTAATAGACATGAAGAAGAGGATGGATAATTCCTAGGAATAGAAAGTAAAGAATACATTGTTTCATTTTTGTACAAAGAATAATTCCTGAATGAGAAGCCTAAGGCAATTCTAATTTTGTCCACTCTGGCAAAGACAGTTAGAGCATTTGAGGAAGTTTATGTCTTTGTTTAGCTATCCTATCTGTGATCAACCTGTTTTCTAAACCATATCAGACACAATTTAATGAATTTTAAATGATGAGGAACATTACATAAATAAATAGTGTTAAAAGATAACTACCGAAAAAATCATTGCCTACAGAGTAAGATTAAAGTAAATTATATGCTTTAAATTAAATAGTACACCTTTATACATTTTATACAAAAATTAATCTTTATTGTCTATGTCAGAATTTTGAAAATTGAAGTATTAAATAATCCTTGAGCCACTATTTTCTTATTCAATAGGCAGTGGAACAAATAAAGTTCATTATTAAAAAATGATTATAATTCTAAAATTGTTTTTCTCAAATTGTTTGTTGTTGTTATTAGATGCTGTTGAGTCCAGTCCGACTCATAGCGACCCTCATAGCGTTTTCAATGGCTGACTGTTTTGGGATTGCCTTGGGAGTGGGTTGCCAAGTCCTTCTCCCATTTTGCCGTGCTGGGAATTGAAGTCAGGACCTCAGAGACCATGGAGCAGCGCTCTACCAACTGAGCTAAATACCAGCCCTTTCTCAAATAGAAAATCTTATTTCATTTTGGTGTTCTTAGAACCGCCCCCCACCCCCAAGTCCATGCTGTGAGGAGTTGTGTGTTGCTTTGAGGTTGAAAGCTATGTAACCAGTATTTTAAGTACCAGCAGGGCCACCCACGGTGGACAGGTTTTAGCTGAGCTTCCAGACTAAGACAGACTAGGGAGAGGCACCCTGCATCCCACTCCTGAAACAATTAGCAATCAAAAACCCTATGAATAACAGTGAAGCTCTGTCAAATATAGTGCTGGAAAATGAGCCCCACAGGTTGGAAGGTTTCCAAGAAAAGACTGGGAAGAGGTGCCCCTTCAAAGTAGAGTTGACTTTAATGATATGCTTGGAGTAAAGCCCCTGGGACCTCCTTTTGCTGATGTGGAACCACTCAAAATGAGAAGAAACACAGTGACTTGCAACAATGGATTCGACCATAAAAACATCCTGTATATGGCAGTGTTGGACAGTGTTTCATTCTGTTGTCCATAGGGTCACTCTGAGTTGTATCTGATTTGACGGCACCTAATAACAGCAACAAAATCACGTGGGTATGATTTGGTTGTCATTTACTCAGAAAGTATTTAATTAGTGTAGACTATATAGGAATGTGCCAGGAACAAAAAAAGGAAAGAAACAATAAGTGGATGAAGTAAGAGAGGGAAGAATATTTGAGAAAATAAAGAATATTAGAGGCATAGATTATGGTCTTTACTTTCAAAATACTTTTAAATCTTCCCCTTATCTTTTAAGAGATGTAGAATAATCACAAATAGTAGTTTGCATGCCCTTTTCATATCCATCACATTTTAATAAAAATGATGGGTTATTATGTCTTTTTATATGGTTGTGAAGATATTAAAGTAAAGATATTATTGATTTGTCCTCTCTGAATCTCCAGCACTAAACTCCTGCTGCTAAATGATGGGATCAGTAAAAGTTTGATAAATGTTTACTTAATATGAGCCAAAAAGAAACAAAACTTATATAACAAAAACACAAATGTATGTAGGAAAAAAGAAATAAAAAATAGTTTACATAGATTTCTGTTGTGAAAACGTGAATTATGTCATTTTAAAAAGGTATAAGCATGAACTTTATATCATATTGAGTTAGCAAAATCCCAATTAATTCATAAGTAGGTGTTAGCTTTTCACTGGCATTTGTTGTTGTTGTTGTTAGGTGCCGTGGAGTCGGTATCTGACTCATAGCGACCCTCATAGGGTTTTCAATGGCTGACTCTTTCAGGATTGCCTTGGGAGTGGATTGCCAGGTCCTTCTCCCATTTTTGTGGTGCTGGGAATTGAACTCCAGTCCTCAGAGACTGCAGTGCAGCACTCTACCAACTGAGCTAAATCCCAGCCCATCACTGGCATTGAGGAAGTTATAACATTTGGGAAAAAAGGAAGTTATCTTAATACCCATGTTTTTAGCACAGAATATCCTGTGATTGGGCAAATATTTAATTTGAAAATACTTTCTAAACTTTACAAAGAAAAATAGGGTATTTTCATGAATGGTAGGATTTGGTTAGATGGATGAGGAACAATCCGAACTTTCTTGTTACACTGGAATTTAGCCCAGACTTCATTACAAGCAGCTTTAGAGTTTCTTAAGGATGGCCTGATGCGGTAGCACATGCCTATAATTGCAGCAACTTCAGAGGTGCAAGCAGGAGGATTGAAAGTTTGAAGTCAGAAGCAGCCTGCATCACTTAGTGAGATTCTGATTCAAAATAAATGGGCTGGGGGTGGTGTAGGCCCTTGGTAGAGCACTTATAAAGTATGTGTGAGGCTCTGGGTTCAACACCCTCCCAAAACTGCAACAAAACAGAAACAAAAACAAAACAAAACAAACAAAAAGGAAAGCAAAAAGACAAAGAAATAGAAAAAAACAAAAAACAGAAAGATGAGAGGAAGGAAGAAAGAAAAGAAAGGAAAAGAAAAGAAAAGAAAAGGATTAACACAGTGTCCCCAAACTGTCAATTCTCATTCCACACTTGGGACTCACCTACTGTGTCACCCATTTCTGTGCTGTTTCAGGATAGTGTCAACCATGGCCAGATTAAGACACTTAAGCGTCGTGCTTCTCATATCTCATAGGTGATTGTGTGCGCATGGAAATGATTTTCCTATCTTAGTAGTTCTAAGGTGAGTCCTCAAATTCTTACTGGTGCTGCTCAGTCTGTCACTTTTTGAGAAACAAGGATTTAGAGGTCTTACTGACGTGCCCACTAGTGTCGCCTATATGTCATCAAATCAAAATAAACAAACAATTCTGTTTGTCATGAAATGAATGTAAGGTTACAGATTAAACTTTTGGTTTTGATTTTTCTCTTACATTTTAAAATGCATTTTAATAGAAATTGCAGAATTCAAACTCTAATGCATACATTTGCTGCTTTTTGAGTCATTTAATTCTTTTATCACTCCATATTTTTCTTTGTAGCCTCCTATCAAACTTTCCTTAAAAAAAGTATTGCATAAATGACTAAAATGTTAAGACAAATCAAGACTCCACTGATTGATTCCATCTAACATAATTGATATTACTTTATATTACTTTCTGATTTAAATACTTTAAGTCAATCTGCAGACTACACTGGAAGAGATTAAAGACACTGCATGCTTATTTATTCACTCATTCACATATTAGGAATATGCACTATTTACCATTACCCCCACATGTCTGTCAGCTTGTCAGGCTGTGGGGGCTTGAGTGTTGCTGGGATGCTGAAAGCTATGCCACTGGTTTCTCAGGATAGGGTTCAGCTGAGCTTCTAGTCTAATACAGGCTAGGGAGAAGGACCTGGAGTCCACTCATCAAACACTAACCCTTTGAAAACCCTGTGAATAGTTGAGCAGTATCAAATATAGTGCTGGAAAACGAGCCCCTCAGTTGCCTCCTCAAAGTAGTTAAGTTTAATGATGAGAATGTAGTAAAGCCCCCGTTGTTGATGGCATGACTCAAAATTAGAAGAAATAGTGGATGCAATATTGGGCTCTAACATAAAAAGATTGTGTACATGACAGTGTCAGGTAGTCTTTCATTCTGTTGTACATAAGGTCATTATGAGTCAGATTTGACTTGACAGAACCTAACAACAACATTTACTGTTACCTGTTTAGATTTTGGGTCATTTTAGTACACAAGACAGATATGATTCTCAATCTCCTTAGGTTCACAGTACAGAAACAGGATAGAAATTGTTTCTTTAGTATGAGACATTTGAATCCAGAGCCTCATACATGATTTTTCAATACTCTACTCCTGCTCTGCACTGCCAGACCATTTTTTTTTTACATTTTATTTAGAGTCAGGATCTCACTAAGTTATACAGTTTGCCTATGGCCTTGAACTCACAATCCTCCTCCCTCAGCCCCCTGCATCTCTGTGAGATGAGACATTAAGTTAAAACTTAAGGAATGGTAGTATTTAGGTAGGCAAAAGATGAAGAGGATAGGTGATAGTCTGGAGATAAGGAGAATATAAAATGAATCACAAACTAGTCAAATTAAAAATCAATGTTATTGAGATAGCTGGAAGGGGCTTTGGAGAGCTCAGCAGCAACTAGATCATATAGTCATGAAGATTGTATAAAGATCTTTACTCCAAGCCCTTAATTATTCTCCATCCACTGTCTGAAATGCCCTCTTTTTGATCCTGTGACTGTGTTCTCTGCATTTTTCAAAATTCCATCACCTAGAACCTAATCATATTGGATGATATTTGCTGAGTGCTTATCATGTACCAGCCCCAATGTGATGTGTTTCATATGAGATATCTAATTTATTTCTCAATTCTATTGTATAGAGCAGCTTTATTATACTTCTTCATAAGAAATATCACATAAATATTCAGTAAGTTACTCAAGATTATATATGGAAGAGTAAAGTCATGAATTAGGCTGTCTGATCCAAAGAATATTTAACCTCTAAGAAATTTGATGCCATTAACTGTTGTACTAGATTTTAAAATTCAATCCAAAGTGTGAGAATGTTAGTTCTTCAGACATTCGTTGATATATGTGGCCACAGTCCAACCCACAGCCTGGCATTCATTTTTGCATAGATAAATTATGAAAAGAATGCTCATGTAAAACAGCTTTGCCTATTGTCAAGAACAATTTCAATTACTATTTTGGGGTAATAGTCTCAGTGATAAAAATTCACATTCATCTGTAGTTTATTTTGCTATGGCCATCCAAACGCACAATGTCTCTGAGTCACTAAAGACTAGGCTGGGTCACACTGCAAGTAAAAATTAAGTCTTTTTTCCTAAATCTACCAAAATCCAGGATACGGTCCCAAGAGATGGAGTGAAATTCTCAGTGAAGGGAAGAGAAATGCAAGAGTGAGGGGTTCCTCATTTCATATAAATATCTAAGACTGCTTCACTTTTCCACTAAGGAAATGTAATAAGCTTAGGAATCAATAGAATTCAGAATTCTAATAACTTTTAACTCTTTTCAGCATACACAAATACTCAATAATACAAATTAATTACATATCAACATATGAATTGGGATAATAGTATTTTGGTGCAAGCTTGCTAAAAAACCCTATGTACTTTTGGCAATGATTTCTGTGCTTTGTTTGGGTATCAATGCCACAGGAGAATCTATTGTACATGTTAACCATTACTTAAACAAAAAAGTTCTTGCATATTAAAAATCATATTTATGAGAGCAATAGAAATGATTTAACCATGAGTTAATAATATCTAGAGATTTCAGAATTGTGATTTCCCTTTGATTCTTTAAATGGCTTATAAGTAAGGAAGCTTAATTAACAGAAACATATGGCATAAATTTTCCCATCTACAATCATTGATATTCGGTGAACACAAGGAAGAAAATCCATAGTTTGTTCAAAAAGCACAGCTCTCTGAACTAAGATAGTGGTAATTTATATCAGATGAGCACTAGTTAAGAGAAGTTTAAAAATTCTGTTTCAGAATCAAGTCTTCCATTAAATAGCAAAGAAGTACTGCATTGAGAATTGATTCTGTGCATTAATACATAGATATTTAAAAATTAATTTATTTTTAGATGTTTTGTTGTGAATATATCTTGCTTTCTTTAATTTTCTTTTCTTTTTTATTAGTGTTTAGTTGCTCACTTTTTACTTATTATATATTTTAAAATTTAAATATCAGAGTAACACTATCATAGTCTTCTTCCATGAGGAAATATTGAAAATATATATTATGTAAGTTGCCAGAATTCATAGTAGCATTTCATTAGTAATATTCCCTGAAATTGGATCTCTCCAATGTACTAGGATCAGAGTATAATGTTTACCATTTTCATCCATTAAACTTTTTTGCCTGTGGCTACACTGAATAGCAATCTGTGAAAACACACATGTGCACACACACACACACACACACACACACACACACACACACAATTGACTGCCTGCTATTGTTTCTATGTAATTATGAAATAGGGTAGAGCTCGTAGGGCTTCTTTGTGTGACTGTTGTTGTTAGGTGCTGTCATGACAGGTCCAACTCATAACAATCCTATGTACAGCAGATGAAACCCTCCCTGGCATTGTGCCAAGCCTGGCACTATATTGTCAGTGCTTCTCTGTTCGCAAACTTTTCAATGATGGATTGTTTTGGGAGTGTGTTGCCATGCCTTTTTGCCTAGCTTGTATCACCTGATATTCCCAGTTGGTCTCCCAAACATGGACTAATCAGGACAAACCTGCTTAGCTTCTCAGATCAGGTGGGATTGGGTGCCCAGGTGCTATAGCCACTATTTGAATGACAAATATGGCTCCCCAGGTGTGGTGCCAGCATCATCCTTTCCTTCTTGGAAGGCTCCATTTACATAAAACTTTTCTAAATCTAGCTTGGCTAGGTTAAGTTTCATTCTGTCTTTTTGTTCTGTATTCTTTCCCCTCTACTAGAGAAACAAGGTCAAGGCATGTTCTCAGATGCCCCTTCATTAACAGCTCTGCAGGTGTTGCTCCTAGAGAGGCCTGATGTGTTATGTGAGGTTCTCACACAAACTATGTTAATTTTTCATCAGTGATTATGAGTTTTAATTGTGTTTTGGTAACTTGAGGTTTGTTAAATAGGCCTCACTTTGAAATGCTAAGTTGTAGCACTGAATCTTAAAACCAAGGACTCCTTCAATGTCTTCAGACTTATTTTCTCTATATCAGTTCGTGAAGAAGAAAAAATGATGAGGTGATGAAGTGTTTGCATGGGGCTATGAATGCAAATATGACAATGGCCCTGTGATGTGTTTTCAATGTAGTAATGTTTACTATTATGTATATCTATAACACTATACACATACTATCATACAGTGTACAAGTATATATGTATGAAATGTATGTATATTTGTGTGTGCATGCATTTTTGCTTTGTTTTGTAAACTCAGCCTTTTTTGAAAGAGCATCCTAGGAAAGAGAATGAGGGAGGGGGAAAGACTGTGTGTATATATATATATCATGTATCTTTGCTTACTTAGTTTGATGTAGAATCTGAATTCAAACTGATATTGTCTGTTCCCCAAGCCACCATTCAAGTAGAACTGCTTTAACAAATCTGACCTTCCTATTTGATATAAATAGAAGTCATTGCCAAAACATAAGCGTGTATTTCTTTCTTTTAACTTAAGTGGTGTATTTTCATTTTGCTTTACATATTTATGGTTTTTAGACTGGTGTGATGGTGCATGCCTGTAATCCCAGCAACTTGGGAGGCAGAAGCAGGAAGATCACAGGTTTCAGAACAGACACAGCCTTTGGAACTTAGTGAGATCCTGTCTCAATTTAAAGGTTAAAAACATGGGCTGAGTACAATTCAGTGGCAGAGCACTTGCAAAGTATGTGCAAGGCCATAGGTTTAGCCCTTGGTACTGCATAATAGTCAATCATAACAACAACAAATAATAAAATATTTACGGTTTTTAACATCCTGATTCTTAGTGGCTGTTTGTAATAATTTTTTATAGATAGTTGGTTTGCTTTTGTAGAATTGCTATTTGTTTCAGTTTCTGGTAATTTAGTCTTTTAAACTGGACAGATAGATTATGTACAACAACCCTTTGAAACCCTTTCACTGTAGAGTCTCCTTCCTCATACTATTAGAAGAGAAAGAAGGGCAAGATCTTGCCATGTCTTGGGATAAAATGATGCTTCTCATTTTCTTCAGTCTTCCTTTACTCCAACCTCTCATCTTTCTTAAGAAGAATTGCTGAGTATATATATGTATATGTATAGTTAAGTCTCCAGCTTTCTATTCCTACTTAAAATGCTTAAAAAATACTGGCTTTATGTTGTTGTTGTTGTTGTTGTTGTTGTTGTTGTTGTTGTTGTTGTTAGGTGCAGTCAAGTCGGTATCCAACTCATAGTGACCCTCATAGGGTTTTCAATGGCTGTTTCGGGATTGCCTTGGGAGTGGATTTCCAGGTCCTTCTCCCATTTTTTTTGCAGTGTTGGGAATTGAACTCGGGACATCAGAGACTGCAGCAGAGTGCTCTACCAACTGAGCTAAATCTGGCTTTATGTAGCTAAGAAAAAATCTTCGGTAGTACATTTTAATAATTTATTCTAAAATAGAATGTTATTTCTATGTCTGAAGTTATTTTTGGTCACTTTTTAAAAAGCTAATATTTCATTTTATTATTTTTATTTATTTTATGATATATATTCCCATAGTGTAAATATGAATGTTTCAGTTAGTTATACAGTGAAAAGTGTCTTTACAGGTACTGATTTACAGTAGACCGACTGCTTTTATACAATAACAAAATATTGCCAGGCATAGTGGCAAATGCCTGTGTTCCCAGAACTCAGGACCATGAGACAAGAACTTCTTGACATCAAGGCCTGCCTGGACTACATAGTGAGTTCCAGACCAGCTTGGGCTACATAGTGAGATCCTGAATCAATCCCCCACCCCAGCTAAAAATCTTAATATTAAAAATGTTTCTCTCTCCTCAAACTAATTTAGGTATCAGTTCTAAAATAAATTGCCTTTAATTATATGTGTAGTTCAGTCAGAATTAATTTCATCTGAGCCAGGCACTGTGACACACACATGTAATCTCAGGAATTCAAGAGGCTAAATTGGGAGGATTATGAGTTCGAGGCCAATGGCAGCCTGAACAAATTAGCAAGACATTCTCTTAAAATAAAAAAAGATAAAATAAAGTAAAATGTGTGTGCTAGTGGCTTCTGGATATACAGATCCACATTAGAAGTTTATACCGTGTGTGAGACGTTGGGTTCAATCCTGCTGGACTGAAAAAAGAATTAATTTCATCACATCTAAGCCAAGCTCTTTGGATAATCACTTTTCTTCAAAATAAAATGCACCAAAATTTCTAAATCATAATAGCTAATTTTAATTTTCCTACAGGTTTTTTTCCAGGTAGGTTGTGAATACTCAATTCTATAAGGCAGTAAGACTCGCATGACTATAATAAAAATATATCTGAGTCTATGAATTAGGTAAAGATTCTAGACAATTTGGCTTCTATTCTCATTTTCCCAGGGGTTGAAAACACTGCAGAGACATGACAATTCCCCAAAACTAGTTCTTTTGGATTAGATGTGGGGCTTACAGTATCCTGCTAGTACATGTGAACAATAATAAATGCATGTTAAGAAAATTGAAGTATGCAGAAAAAGCATAGTTCAATAACTATTTTTGCACTAGAGTGTATATTTTGTTGCATTCCATACTCTTTGTTGTTACTTAAACTTAATGCACTCCAGTGGCCTCAGACTTTGACTTGGAATGACGTGAAAATTGATCATAAGAAACTACAGCCTTGTTCAAAGATTTGATTTCTCACTGACCAATTTTGACTCCGATTTCTGCATGATTTTATGCTGACTCTTTGAGAGACCCAAGGACAAGATGACTCTTCGCAGGTTATGACAGGGCTTGCTTATTAGGTTACTCTTTTGGTATTGTCTGAAATTAGAAATTCAGACACAAGATACAAGCAAGTCTTAAGGAAAATGAAATTCTAATTTGCAAAAACAGTTTTTTCAATATTTATGTGCATACCTGTTCTGAAAATATACTCAAGTCAGCATTAATTCAGGCCTTGCCATTTATAAGGTAGAGTATGTGGCACAGAAGAAATATAAAAAGTAAATTGCATAGTCCTTTCCCCTGTATTTTAAAAAATCTGGATCATTTTTGGTTCTTGAAATTTTCTTGAATGGATTATAGCATTAAATTTATTGCTCTATTAAATAAAGTTCGAGGGAGGGAAGGAATGAAGGAAGGAAGATAATGGAGATAAATAAAAACATATATCTCCTACTTGGAAAGGAGTTGAGTATGCTTGCAAAAAGACATTTGATATATTCTATTCCAGTTCATGTCTTCTATTTAATTTTGAGAATTGTTGTTGTTGCTGTTAGTTGCCGTCAAGTCGGTATCCGACTCATAGCGACCCTCATAGGGTTTTCAATGGCTGAGTGCTTCGGGATTGCCTTGGGAGTGGATTTCCAGGCCCTTCTCCCATTTTTGCAGTGTGGTATACAAAAAATACAGTTCTCTGGTTAGTTAGTGATGAACTTATTAAGAAATGCTTTGTTTTCCTGCATCACAGAATTTTAATGACTCAGGAAAGTGTATTGGTAATTTAGAGAAGTAGCAACTCTCATGAAAATCTATTTTAATAGGATTATCATGCATTTGAAATCTGATGGATTATCACCTGAAGTACTATTATTTTAAGTAAGAGTTTTATACAACCAAAATATCAGTAAGGCTAATTTTCTGAGACCAGAGGAGAACCAAGTCAATATCCCCATAGCTACATCATATTGATCATTCATTTGATTTAGGGAAAAAGAAGACAAATATATTAGTGAAAGAGAGACAAATGTGTAGTCTGCCTGGCCAATTTCTGACTCATCTACAAAGGAAGCTAATGCAACTCTCTCACTCATTTTATGGGAAATGTGATAGATCTGATTATATAATTTATGTCTCCTTTTAGACTTCCTGCACCCCATTAATTTTCTTCCTTTGTCTTCTCTACTTTTTTGCTCAGGTATTTGGCAGTTATTGCACTTTTCCAATTTTTTTGGAATGTTACTATCAATCTCTTGCTTAAATCTAAATGGCATAGCCTATGAAGAAGATACCATTTTTAGCCTTAATATTTGCAAATTACTTGAGAGGTAATTTGAGGGAAAAATTAAGCATTCACCCACATATGTCACTGTAGCTTCAACATTTTACTTAACATTGCATAATGGAAACCTATTACTATATTTTGCTGCAAAGTCTTAAAAATAGCAAATTGATTGCTTTAGATGGATTTTTCTTTATCTCAGAGACTTGGTGCTATAAATTATTTTAAGTAGTGTTAATTCTGATTGGAATTGTAAATCAAAATTTTCTAACTTAAATGCATTTAAAAACTTCTGTTTTAAATTTCAGGATCTATGCATAATATTCTCAAGTTTCAAGTTCCTGGTATGAATAAAGATACATAATACACACACACACACACACACACACACACACACACACACTGCTGTTGAAACTGTAAAGACATCAAAGTATGTTTTAAAATTTTAAGTGTAAATTAGTTCAAAATATATAGATTGCATTCCTTTGAAATACTTGTGTTCAAAGTTTAATGTGAGAAATGCGCAGCTTGAATTTGTCTTGGGTTTTGCTTAGAACAAACATTTGCATTCTTATTGAACTGAACTTAACAGTTTTATGTAGGATTGAAAATGAAGATATAACTCCTAAATTCATTGACATAACTGCACAGTCAACATATATATCAGTAAAAAAATTGGCATGCCATAAGTTTCATATATTTTGTGAGGGCATTCTAGACCAGTGTATGACGAAGTTCATTGTACATTGAATTATCTGGGAGTGTTGATAAAAGCAAAATCCTAATTCAGCATGTGTGATAAAAGTCCTGAGCTTCTGCATTTCTAACAAGCTCCCATGTAATACAGCCACTTATGTTCCATGAAGGATGCTTTGACTAGCAAGGATATAGAATGCAAGCCACAAGGAGAAGGTCCATTTGATTTTTTCACTTGAAACATCAGGAAAAATGATTCATTTGACAAATGTAATGTGTGGATCTTATATTCTACATCCTCCTTTGTGGGCTTCCTTTCAGAAAACTAGATATGCTCTGAAAGTCTAGAAGCAACATGCATAGGTGGAGATAGCTAATTTTTTCTACCTCTAATTAATTGTTTTGTTTTTGGTTTTGAGTAATACAGGTTAATCTGATGCTAGGTTTTGAACTTGGGAGGCAATTGACTAGCAAAATTATAACTGCTGTCAGCCACGGACACAGGCTCCAACTTCAACTAACTATATTTAAGGAAGAGTAAACATTGAGAATCACAGTGGTAGTTCAAGCCAATTTAGAAATAGAGTTTAACAGTTACCATCTCAACAGGACTAAATTTGACAGTGAATGTGGGGAATTTACTTTGACAGCATAAGCAAAGAACTTTATGTTTGTGGTTTCTCACAAATCACAATAATAATCATTCAAGCATCACACAAAGAAAATCATTTTGTTAGGTATTCTAAATATGAATTTATAATTAACATGTTGGGTTTTTTAATTTCCTGCTTTGCATTTGATTTTCTAAAGAAGAGTCTAAATGCACAGGGAACATCACATGTGATTCTTGGTAAGAAAGGTAAAAAATTTATCCTGAAACCAAAGAAAAAGAAAATGAGTCCAATAAATTTCATTTAATTATGGTGATAGATTTTCATTTGCTGAGTATTCAGAATAATCAAGAAACACTGTTCTTTTTACTTCTGAACTTGTGCTGTGAATTAAAAATAGAGGGGTAGTTTGTCCGCAATATTATACACAATGGATTTTCTTGCAATAGGAATGGATTTTTAAATTCTATATATTATAAAAGAACTACTTGTAAGTGCAATTTGCATTGTGTGAGAAATACTTTATTAAAGAACTTAGCTATTGGAGGTGCTGTGAGATTTCATTCATAAATTTTGAAATAAGTGAAATATGATAACTCTTTAAGAGATGTACTTTGTAATTATCACAGCACAGCAGAGTAGAAATATCCTGATCAACAGAAGTAATACTTCCCAAGCCTGTGTGATTTTATTGCTTCTTGAGAAAATATATTAACACACCTAGTTATAAAGTGGGAAAAGGACGTGACAATCCATTTCTAAGGCAATCCCGAAACAGTCAGCCATTGAAAACACTATAAGGGTCCCTATGAGTTGGACATGACTTGATGGCACCTAACAACAAGTTATAAAGTGAGATGATCATCTGAAAAGCTGGTCAGTGGAAAACTCTTACATATTGGAGAATATCTGGGTAAAACTATGTGAGCACACACTGAAGTACTCTCTTAGGTGGAATCTTACCCTATAACATGAACAATTTGTTTATGTGTATCCTTCCTCTCACCTTCTCATTACTTTATTTTCCCATCCTCCTTGTACAGGAAGAGCTCTTAACAATGAGATGGATGATGGTAGACTCCCTTGCTTGATTTCACTGAATATTTTATAGACCAACAGGTGATTTTGTTTTGATTCTTTGTAAAACAGACATTTTTGAAAAATCAAACTTGTCCATGTAGATCTCATTAAAAAAATGCACAGATTGCATGGATTTGAATATTCCAAATTTGTGGCAAATTTATTTTTTATTATAAAAATACAAAAAGAAATATTACAATTTACTATGTGGAACTCCTGATTGAGTTGTTGTTGTTGTTGTTGTTAGGTGCCGTCGAGTCGGTATCCGACTCATAGCGACCCTCTGTACAACAGGGGCAACACTGTTGTCAGTGCTTCTCTGCTGCGCATAGGGTTTTCAATGGCAGATTGATTTTTTGGGAGGGGGTTGCCAGGTCCTTCTCCCAAGCCTACAGCTTCTGGTGTTCCCAGGTGGTCTCCCATCCAGGTACTAACCAGGCCCAACCCTGCTTAGCTTCCGAGATCTGACGGGATCGGATGCCACAGGGCTATGGCTGCAGGCCCTGATTGAGTAATCAGCTTAAATAACCAAGAAGGGGCTGAACACATGGAGTGTGTTCTTTGAATTCTTTCTTCAGGTTATTCTATTAATCAATCGACCTATCTATAGGAAATGCAGTTGAAATTATGACTTGTGATAAAAAGTTATACTAGCTTCTTGTGAAATCTTTTTAAAAAGTTATAAAATAAGTGAGCAATAATAGCTTTTGTGAAGTCCAAATAAATATTGCTATATTTCTGAAATACAAAGTATAACTACAGAGATGGAGTAGATGTAGAAGTATTGTTGTTGTTGTTAGGTGCCATCGAGTTGGTATCCGACTCATAGCGACCCTCATAGGGTTTTCAATGGCTGACTGTTTCGGGATTGCCTTGGGAGTAGATTGCCAGGTCCTTTTCCCATTTTGAGGGTGCTGGGAATTAAACTTGGGACCTCAGAGACTGCAGTGCAGTGCTCTGCCAACTGAGCTAAATCCCAGCCCATAGATGTAGAAGTAGGATAATTAAATAAGTATTTACTTTTAAAATGATACTAGTTCTCAAGATTAGCATATTTCCTACTCTGACTCTTGCTTTCTATGTCTTAAAATAAATGGGACAGGTTAGCAAGAAATAAAGAATCCTGATTCTCACACACATTCTTCTAATTTTTCTTCCTATCCTCAGGGATAGAGTGAGAAGAGTGAAAGACACCAGCACAAGATTTCTGTTGCAGTCAGAGTGGAAAGACCTTGATGGTGGTCCAGTTAAAGTGCACATCATTTTATATTTCCTTTTTCAAGGAATGGGTTTAGTACTTTGTCAGTAGAATAAGAATAAACAAACACAAAAGGGAAAGCTAATTTATAATTGATGGTGAAAATGTTCCCAATTCATTTCACATTGTTCCACTTTTGTTTAACAAATATTAAAGTATTATTATATGCTTGGCATGGTAATAAGTTCTGGAGACTTATAGTCTCTAAAAGCTTGCCAGCATTTTCTTTCATGGAGCTCTCAGTTCAGGAGAGATGAGAGAAGTATACATAGGAGTCAAAAATCCAGTCATGTGTCACTTAGTGACAATGACTTCTGAGCATCAGTAGGCAATTTTGTCATCATGTAAACATCATAACTTTTACTTGCAGAAACCTAGATAGTACAGCCTAAAACACACCTAGTACATATGGCACGTATTGCATGTGTGGTCTGGTATTGGCCAAAATGTTGTTACATGGCACATGAGTTTCTAAATTAAAAAATACATAAATATGGCTCTGTACATTGCATGTTGTTGTTAGGTGCCCTGAAGTCAGGACCAGATCATAGTGATCCTATATAAAGCAAAAGAAAACATTACCCAACATGGTGCCATACTTAACATTATTGTCAGTACTTTTCTGCTCTTCATTGGGTTTTCTAGGGCTGATTGTTTTGGGAATGGGCTGCCAGGTCCTTTTCCCAAGCCTATAGTACCTGGAGTTCCCTGGCAGTCTCCCATCTAAGGAGGCAAGGCCCAACCCTGCTTAGCTTCCGAGATCAGACAGGATCCAGTGACAGTGGAAGCAAACAGTAGGAGGTATGAAAATTCAGCAGAGATAAGAAAAACTTCTAAAATGATCATTGAGTTGAAATCTGAAAAATGCACAGGTATTACTAGCTGTCAAGTGAGAATGGAACAGCAATCATTTAATATAGTATTTGCAAAGAACAAGGGACAAGGGTGAGACAACTTAAAAGAAGTTAGAAGAAAGCCAGACTGGCTGGAGCCAAATGTACAAAAGGGAAAGTAGTGTAAGATCTGGAGAAGGTAACCCAGAACTGTCTTCTGTAGATTTTGTTGTTCTTGTTAGGTGATGTCGAGTCATGTCCAACTCATTGTGACCCTCATAGGGTTTTCAGTGGCTGATTGTTTTGGGATTGCCTTGGGAGTGGATTGACATGTCTGTATCCCATTTTTGCAATGCTAGCAATCGAACCTGGGACATCAGAGACTGCAGAGTGGTGCTATACCAACTGAGCTAAATCCTAGCCCTCTCCAGACTTTACTGACCTTATTATCATTCTTGTATATTATTCTAATTAAAATGGAAAGCATTGAAGGAAGGATGCAAGTTCAGTTGTTTTGAAATGATTGAACTCTATAGGCAAGAAATAAATAGCTGAGCATACAGTGGTACTAGTAGGATTTAATTTTAAGTACAAGAATGTGTAGTATCTTGGTCAGAATTAGATCCCAAATAAGGAACTAAGACTTCAGGCATTTGTGCTGTGTTCAGTCCTATTGAAAAGATACAATGTTATTTACTTTTCCCTACCAGGACAATTTTAAGAAAACTAACCATAATTCATTATTCTGCCAAGATCACAAGCAAAAATTAGGAGTTTTCTGGGCAACCAAGAATACATGTTCTAACCATCTATGAGTTTCTGAGCATTGTGATTAGAGAAATGGATTTTTTTCTTTTTTATATTTTGGGAATAAGAATTTTTTGAAATATCAGTAATGTATGTCAGAGGACCATATTCAATGGTGAGTTTTACCTGAGTTGGCATCAGAGCATGAGGGATTCCTATTTTCCACTGGCTAAAGATTTGTCACAAGTCTGTCCCTGGGTACACTGAGGTAATTTGTTCAAACCTGTTGTTTTTTCAGGTAAAGAAAATTAATTTTGCACCACATGGCTCATGACTATTATTAAAAAAGAATCCCTTGATTTTCAACAGAGTAATTAATATTAGTAACCCTTCCAAAATGTCAATTTAGAATTAAGCTTAGTAACATTTCCAGGTAGATTTTTGAAAAAAATATTTTGTTCAGTTATACAAGAAAGAAGAAACTATTTGTATTTTGGAGAGAGTAGACTCTGAGAAGATTTAGACAGCTATACAAGGTTCAAGGTTTGGGGAATTATATAATATAATGTAACAATGAACTCTCTTTCTTTCTCTCCATATGTGTGTGTATGTGTATATATATGTGTTGTTGTTGTTGTTGTTGTTGTTGTTGTTAGGTGCCATCAAGTTGGTGTCCGACTCATAGTGACCCTCACAGGGTTTTCAATGGCTGACTGTTTTGGGATTGCCTTGGGAGTGGATTGCCAGGTCCTTCTCCCATTTTTGCAGTGCTGGGAATTGAACTCGGGACCTCAGAGACTGCAGCGCAGTGCTCTACCAACTGAACTAAATCCCATCCCGTATATATGTGTATATGTACATATATATGTGTATATATTTATATATATGTATGTATGTATATACACACATATATAAATTAATGAGCTATTTTTCTTTACTTTCCATTCAAAGAGAATTAAGTGTAAGAAAAATAAGTACAGAAATTCTATTTATAATCTCTGAAAACAGTATAAGATGGAATGGACAATAAAACTAGAGATAACTAATTCCCCTCTTCATTTCATAATATCTAGAATACTGTAATCTACACGGAATTGGACTTGTAGTAAGAAGGGATCATTTAATTAAAAGTGGGAAAACAAACAGCATAGAGTAATAACAAGAAGGGTTATATACCCATTGTACTCTATCCATAAAACAGTTGACTTTGTGCTTTTGTCCATCAGTCATGTGAACTAGGTCAATATCTTGCCCGCAGAGATGAACACTCTCTCTATATGCTGACAATACTGCTTTTATGTATGAGCAGTACTGAGGACAAATCTTTGACCACATCAAATTTTCTAGATTAATGAATGCTACTCTGGAGTGCTTTTGACGGGTATCTTACTGTACCTTTCTGTGTTCCTGGTTTAATTCCTATTAGAAATATAAGGCATCACTTTTAAGAGGTGCTTTTGATCTGGAGAGATAAATGTATATTGAATATAAAGTAGGAAGCCATTACCTTTTACTTGTGAATAAAACCCTATATCATTACTAAATATAGTTGAATCAAATGAAGAATTGGAATTTTAGTGTTTGTGAAGTGCGATATTTAAATATAGAAATCAATTGATGACTGATATTTGGAAGAAGGTCATGCTTCTCAAAGTCTACAAGGCTAATTTTGAGAGTTCTTACTTTGTAGAATAAAGATAGTTGGACTTATGATACATGTAATTATCTAGAATCATGACAGAAGTTAAATGACTAAGACTATGTTAAAGTAAATGGAATTTGACTACCATGAAAATAAAATAAAATAATATGGGACTTAAAAATGTATGTTTTGTGTAAATATATATGTATATATAGATATCTGTATATATATATAATAGATATATGTATATATATAGGTATACACACACACACACACATATACACACACATATATAAGGAAGTATGTTGCTGCTGTTGTTAGATGCCAGCAACCCTCATAGGGTTTTCAATGGCTGATTGTTTTGGGATTGCTTCAGGTGGTCATAGCCATGTCCTTCTCCTGTTTTTGTGGTGCTGGGGATCGAACCTGTGTCCTCAGAGAGTGCTGAGCAGTGCTCTAGCAATTGAGCTAAGCCCCAGGCCCATGTGCAAGTATACATGCATATATAAACATCCATGTACCTATAATTTGCTTATCATATTATTAGGAAAATTAGATAAACTAAAAGTTAACATCTGTACTTGTCAGTTATATATAAATTTATTCAATAAGCAAATCTTCAAGAATGGTTTTGATTATGAGTAGTAATGACATTGTGGAAAAAAGTATTTGATCAAAAAAGATTTCAAACTGGAAATGTAAAGATAATTACTCTTACATGCGTTTGTTCCATTTTACATTTCCAGATTTTCACTTAAAACCTATATTCTGTCATAAATCACAGGACTCAAATCTTTGATAGGGAAGTAAAACAGATAATATTGTTTCCCACCCTTAACAATATGTCAGCAAAATCTAGATATGTTCTTTTTAACTCTGATCTCTGAGAAAATGCCATTTCATGATTTTACTGATAAATATCAAAGCTATTTTTATATAGTAATTTTTAAGAAAACAATGTAGCATCATGTATTCTAGAATATGTCCATAATAGCTGAAAAAAATGCAGCAAGTTAAATTCAACTGGCATAACATGTAATTACCTTTATATTCCCAGCATTGTGGAGGTATGATTGGCAAAAGTTCTACATAGTTACATTTCACACCATGGTGTTTTGATATATGTATATATTGTGCAAAGATTATTATAATCAAGATAATTAACATATTTTTCACTTAATGCAATTACTTTTTGTTGTAAGGCCATTTATGTTTGAGTCTCACTAAATTTCATGTATGCAATGCAGTGTTATTAACCATACTCACCTTCCTGTACATCATATTTGGAGAATTTATTCATCCTACATAACTAAAATTTATGCCCTTTGACCTAATATCTCTCCTTCTAGTCCACCTTCCAGCTAAAGGCAACCACCGTTTTACATTCCTCTAAGTTCCATTTTTTATATTCCATATATAACTGATCATACACAGTATTGATCTTGTCTTGCTCATTTTCCTTAGCATAATCTCAATCAGATTGATCTTTATTGCATATAACAACATTTTCATGATTTTTAAAGGTGAATATTATTCTGTTGTGTATGTATTCATATGTAAATTCTATTTTTATCCACTTATTAGTTAATGGGCACTTAAGGTTATTCACTATATAATGGTATAGTGAATAGTGATTTCATTTTCTCTGGCTACATGCTCAGAAGTGTGATTGCTAGATCACATGATGGTACTATAATTTTTTGAGGAATTTCCATAATCTTTTACAAATTATTGGTACCTATTAACATTTCCACCAAGATGGTACAAGAGCGATCTTTTCCCCCAGCCTCACCAACACTTATTTTTCCTCTTTGTGATATAACCATCATAACAGTCATGAGAGAGTATATTAGTCTGGTTTCAATTTTCATATCCATGGTGATTAGTGATGAGGAACATTTTTTTGCTCTACCTGTTATTAATCTGTCTCCTGAGAAATACACATTGAGAAGAGTTGCTCATTTTCAAATTGGGTTGTTTTCTTTTTATTTAGTTATTTAATTTCTTATATATTTTGGATATTAACCCTTTGTCAAATAAATGGTTTGTAAGTGTTGTCTCCCATCTCCAGGTTATCTATTCACTCCATTGGTTGTCTTTTTTTCAGCAAAAGCTTTTTAGGTTTTTCCAGACCCATTTGTCTGTTTTTATTTTTGTAGCTTGTAATTTTAGTGTCTATACAAAATGATATTTAATGAAAATCAGGAAGTTTTTATCTTATTTTCTTCTAGTAGTTTTAGAATCTCAGGTCGTATATTGAAATACTTAATTCCTGTTGAGTTAATGTATGCATTAGGATGTAAGGGTCCAATTTTATTCTATTGCACATGAGCATCCATACTACCATTTTAGAAAATTATCATTTCCTTGCTTTGTGTGTGTGTTCTTGGTACATTGTTGAAAATCCATTGACAATAAGTGCATGTATTTTATTTTCTGGGCTCTTTATTATGTTTCATTGTTCTATTTGTTTATATTCATGCCAGTATCAAGTTGTTTTAATTAATACTGCTTTGTAGTATATTTTGAAATCAGGCACTGTGATACTTCTACTTTGTTCATTTTTGTCAAGTTTATTTTGGCTATTCAGGTTCTTTGATGGTTCCTTATAAAATTTAAGATGTTTCTCTAATGAAGTTTTTGTAAGTTATGTTAATTGCAGTTTTTAAAGTTGTTGTATATGAAGTGGAGAAAATAATATTTTTCATTATGAAATTTGAATACATGTATATAATATATTTTGATCATATTCACTCCCTGTTGCTGAGATTTTGACAGACATTACTTTGAAATTGTAGATCACTTTGAGTAGTTTGTTATTTTTAAGTCTTAATTTTTCTGACTCCTGAATAATATATATATATGTGTGTGTGTGTGTATAATATATATATAATATATATATAATATATAATATATATATTATATATTATATATATAATATATAATATTATATATAATAGATAATATATAATATATAATACATATAATATATATATTATTATATATTATTATAT
>VMDO01018782.1:0-41337 GCA_007922755.1 Pedetes capensis
ATGAATAGCAAAAAAAAAAAAAAAGATGAATACTAAGCCAGGCACAGTGATGCATGCCTGTAATCCCAGCAGCTCTGGAGGTGAAGGCAGGAGGATCGCAAGTTCGAGACCAAAGGCAGTCTAGGAAACTTAGTGTAGTGAGACTCTGTCTCAAACAGTAAAAAAAAGAAAGAAAGAAAGAAAAAAGAAAAAAAATGGGCTGAGGGTGCAGCTCAGTGGTCCAGCACTTGCAAAGCATGCAAGCATGAGGCTCTGGGTTCAATCCCCAGTACCAAAAGAAAAAAAAAAGACAAATATTGAAGCTGGGTGCTGTGATACATGCCTTGGGAGACTGAAGGAGATTGATAGCAGGTTCTAGGCCAAAGACCAGCCTGAATTATTTAACAAAACCCTGTCGCAAGAATAAATAAATAAATAAATAAATAAATAAATAAATAAATATTATTAGATGAAACTGAGAGTACATCTGAGCACATCTCAGTGATAAATCTCTTTCTAGCATGTATGAAACCCTGGATTCAGGCCTCAGTACTGAAAAAAAAAATCACCCATTATTATAAAAGACTCAGCCGAAAAAAGGTTTCTTAATTCCAGTTAATATGATAATCCTAAACATTGCATTCATTGTCCAGTTTATTTCAGTTAAATGAAATCAATCTTAGACTCAATTTGTATTTAAGTTGGTCTTTGCTTTCTAGTTAGAATTAACCCAAAACAGCATAAAAAGATGTGTTGCCTTACCAATGTTTAGGCAATGTAAAAGAGCAGGATTCCCTTTTTACCTCTCAAATTAACAGATGTAAAAGGCATGCTAAATGGCATTGGTGTGAAGAGCACTGTAATGAAAAGGATCTTCTTTTACAGTTGGCAGGAGTTTCAACTGGCACAAACTTTCTGGAAGGCATTTTGCAGGGTACAACCAAGTCCTAAAATGTGTACTCCCTTGGATATAGAAATCCAAACTACAGAAACTAATCCTAAGGAAGCTTTAGGCAAACAGGCATGATATATAAACAAGGATGGTCATTATGGTATGAATTGTAATGACTTCACATTAGTTGTTACTTCAAAATGGATATGTTAATAATATTAGGTCATGTTCATAAAATAGAATACAATGATAGTTTTTATATATAAAGATGCTCAAGACTTTTCTTGTAATATGCATATATGTAATATGCATATTACCAGTTGTTATCTCTGGTGATAGAATTATAAGCAATTTATTTTATGCTTTTCAGTAAACTATGAGTATTTAACAAAGAAAATATAGTATGGTACTAATCCGAGAAACACCAGTGAAAATAGTTAATAAAAATCTAATTCAGAGAAATCTCTAAATCTACAGAAAAACATCATGATGCTAAACTATTAGACAGCAGAGAGGTATTCAAAAATATAGCTTTCTGTGTACTTTGGCTTTTTTATTTCTCAGGCTAAATTATCTTCAATATGGGCAGAACAACCTGATAGAATTTCAATCAAGGAGGCTCCTTGGACCTGTATCTAGTATAGAATTGTGGCTTTTTGTCTCTTCTACACTAGCACTATTGTCAGGGCACTTTATTTCAGATAACACTCCTTCAATCTGGCTGCTAGCTATAATTTGGAATTCATTGAATTGTTGACATGGCTGACCTGGACAAATGTGATTCAAGGTGAACAGGACTAAAAGTCAAAATGAAAAATTCTCTGGTATACAAGAAAAACAATCATAGGAGAGCTATTCCAGAAGAATGGAGTTAATGAAAAGTCATTAGTCTTCTGTCAGTAACACCAAAAATTTAAAGATCCATATATTTAACCAGTCCTAAAGGATAGCTAAGGTTGATGTGGGAGTAGGTTTTAGAAAAGGAGATTGGCAGGCAGAAATCAATGATCCAAATTTTGTACATGGTAGGGAAGGATGGTTGGGGTAGGCAAGTGTTCAAATAAAGGAACATTCTTATTTTGCTAACCTGAAAAAATATTGAACTTTTGAAGATAGTTAATGTGAGACCCTAAATCTTTTTTAAATATATCTTAATGTGCCTCAATCCAAAAGTACATGCAGAGTTGTCCATGAGAAGTAGACTACTGTAAAATATGGATATAGATATAAATGTCCCCTCATGTATTATTTGATAATTATTTCAATTATGTTTTCAAAAAATATTGTGATGGAAATTTGGATCACTGATATTTGGTAACACCAAATGTGCTAAGAACAATATTTTAACAGAATCATCCTAGAGATGATGTTTATGTTTGAGGAGAGAAGGTACTGAGAGAAACAGTAAGTAGAAAGTTAGTAAGACAGAAAGTATAAATCAAGCCTGGAGTTAAGAGCTCATAAGTTCTCCTATCGCTGTGGTGATCTCCAGATCTCTTAGTCTGATATTTATCATGGTAAATAACATAGGGGAACTATATGGTTCTAAAGGTGTTATCCCTCTAGTGTCTCCTTATCTTCTGCTTCTGCCCTTATTTTGAGTGACAAGTTTTCAATATGGGAACTCTCTATTAGAGGTTGCAAAAATAGGCCACTCTTGAAAATTCATGTCTCTTTTGTTGACCACCAGACTACCTGTCCTAAAGTGACACACAGAAATAGGGACTAAACTTTAAGACTTAAGTAAATAAAAGAAATGCAAGCAACTAAGGAAGTGCACCTCCATGTGTCTGTCAGTTTGCTATACTGTGGGGGCTTGCACAGTACTATGATGCTGAAAGCTATGCCACCACTATTACAGATACCAGCAGGGTCATTCATGGGGGACAGGTTTCAGCTGAGCTTCCAGACTAAGACAGACTAGGGAGAAGGACCAGCAACCCACTCCTGAAACAATTAGCTATTGAAAACCCTATGAATAGTAGAGAAACAGTGTCAGATATAGTGCCAGAAAATGAGCCCTTCTGGAATGGAAGGCACTCAAAAGACAACTGGGGAAGAGTTGCCTCCTCAAAGTAAAGTCTACCTTAATGATGTAAACGGAATAAAGCCCCAGGAACCTCCATTCGTTGATGTGTCATGACTCAAAATGAGAAGGAATAGCTGTAAACATCCATTAATAAGTGGAATGTGAAAAGTACATAATATGAATCTAGGAAAATTAGAAATCATCAAAAGGAAAATGGAGATTATAAACATAGACATTCTAAGCATCATTGAGCTAAAATGGACTGGCATGGGCCATTTTGAATCAAATAATTACAGGGCCTACTGTGCCAGGACTGACAGATTAAAAAGAAATCGAGTTGCATTCATCATCAAAAGAGGCATCTCAAGATTTTTCCTGAAGTACAATCCTGTCAGTGACAGAATAATATTCACACACCTACAAAGAAGGCCAATTAATATAATTACTATTCAAACTTACATGCCTACCACGAAGGCCACAAATAAAGGTAGGGAAGATTTTTACCAGCATCTGTAGTCTGATATAGATCAAACATGCAATCAGGATTTACTGATAATTACTGTAATGCAAAAGTTGGAAACAAAGAAGGATCAGTGGTTGGAAATTATGGCCTTGGTGACAGAAATAATGCTGGAGATCACATGATAGAATTTTGTCAGACCAATGATCTTGTCATTGTAAATACATTTTTTCACCAACATAAACAGTAACTACACACATGGTTGTCACTAGACAGAACACACAGGAACAAAATTGACTACATTTGTGGAAAGAGACAATGAAAAAAGCTCAATATCAAAAAAGAGAATGAGACCAGGTACTGATTATGGATCAGACCATCAACTGCTCATACGCAGGTTCAAATTGAAACTGGAGAAAATTAGAACAAGTGTACAAGAGCTAAGGTATATGACCTTGAGTATATCCCACCTGAGTTCAAAGACCACCTCAAGAACAGGTTTGATCCATTAGACACTAATGATTGATGACCAAAGGAGTTGTGGCATGACATCAAAGATACCATTCATGAGGAAAGCAAAAGGTTATTTAAAAGATAGGAAGAAAAGACCAAACTACATGTCTAAAGAGACTCTGGACTGACCCTTGAATGTTAAGCAGCTAAAGTACAAGGAAGTCATGATGACATTAAGGAACTAAACAGAAGATTTCAAAAGATAGCTCAAGAGGACAAAGTCAAAATTACAATGACATGTGCAAAGAGCTGGAGATAGAAAACCAAAAGGGAAGAATATACTCTGTTTTTCTCAGGCTTAAGGAAGTGAAGAAAAAGTATAAGCCTCTAGTATCAATAGTGAAGGATTCTACAGGGAAAATATTAAACAACACAGGAAACATCAAAAGAAGAAATACACAGAGTTATTATACCAGAAAGAATTGGTGGATAAGCAACCATTTCAACAAGTTATCTAAGGTCAGGAACCAATGACAGAAAAGGAAGAAATTGAAGCTACCTTGAAGGAATTTGTGAAACACAAGGATCCAGAAATTGATGAGATACCAATAGAGATCTTTCAACAGATGCAGAACTAGAAGTGCTAACTTATTTGTGCCAAGAGATTTGGAAAATAGCAACTTGTCCAATTCATTGGAAGCAATATCTATTTGTATCTATTCCCAAAATAGGGGCTCCAACTGAATGTTGAAATTATCCAACAATATCATTAATATCACATGCAAGTAAAATTTTGGTTAAGATGACTCAAAAGCAGCAGTATATAGACACTGAACTGCCAGAAAATCAAGCCTGATTCAGAAGAGGGTTTGGAACCAAGGACATCATTACTGCTGTCCAATGAATATTAGCTAAAAGCAGAGAATACAAGAAAGATGTCTATGTTATTGACGATGCAATGATATTTGACTGTGTGGATGACAATAAATTATGAATAACATTGCAAAGAATGGGAATACAAGAGCACTTAATTTTACTCAAGAGGAATCTGTACATGGACCAGGAGGCAGTTGTTCAAACAGAACAAGGTAATACTGCCCCATTTAAAGTCAAGAAACGTGTGCATCAGGGCTGTATTCTTTCATCATACCTTTTCAATCTCTATGCTGAGCAAACAGTCCAAGAACCTGACTTTATAGAGAAGAACATGGCTTCTTGATTGGTTGTTGTTGTTGGTAGGTGCCATCCAGTTGAATCGGACTCAAAGCAACCCTATGTACAGTAGATGGAAACACGTCCCAATTCTGTGCCAGGAAAACAATCTTATATATGTTTAAGCCCATTGTTGCAGACACTGTGTCAATCCATCTGGTGGAGGGTTTTCCTCTTTTGCGTTGAACTGCCACTTTCCCAAACATGATGTCCTTCTCCAGGGATTGTTTCTCCTAACTACATGTCCGAAATATGTAAGACGCAGTTTGGCCATTTTTGCTTCCAAGGAGCACTCTGGTTGCACTTCTTCTAGGACAGATTTGTTGGTTCTTTTGGCAATCCATGGTATATTCAATAGACATCTCCAGCACCACAATTCAAAAGCATCAATTCTTTTTCTGTCTCTCTTGTTCAAAGTCCAGCTTTCACAACCATATGATGCCACTGAAAATACCATGGCATGAGTCAGACGCACCTTCATCTTCAATGTGACATCTTTGCTTTTCAATACTCTAAAGAGATCTTTTGCCACAGCTTTACCTAGAGCAATGCATCTTTTAATTTCTTGACTGCTGCTTCCACGGGTGTTGATTATAGAGCCAAGCAAAGCAAAATCTTGGACAACCTCAATCTTTTCTCCATTTATTGTGAAGTTGCATACTGACCCAGTTGTAAGGATTTTTCTATTGTTGATGTTTAGTTGTAACCCATATTGAAGGCTATGATCTTTGATCTTCATCAGTAAATGTTTTAAATCCTCTTCACTTTCAGCAAGCAGAGTTGTGTCATCTGCATAACGCAGGTTGTTCATGAGTCTTCCTCCAATCTTGATGCCGGAAAATCAAGCGGGATTCAGAAGAGGGTGGGGAAACAGGGACATGATTGCTGATGTCAGGTGGATATTAGCTGAAAGCTGAGAATATCAGAAAGATGTCTATCTATGTTTTATTGACTATGCAAAGGCATTTGATTGTGTGGATCATAAAAAATTATGGATAACACTTAGGAAAATGGGAATACCAGAACACCTAACTGTGCTTATAAGAAATCTGTACACAAACCAGGAGGCAGTTGTTCAAATAGAACAAGGAAACACTGCGTGGTTTAATGTTGAGAAAGGTATGCATCAGGGCTGTATACTTTCACCCTATCTCTTCAATTTATACACTGAGCAAATAATCCAAGAAGCTGGACTCCATGAGGAAGAATGAGGCATCAGGTTGTCTATATACTGCTGCAGTAGCTTCTGAATGATCTTTAGTAGAATTTTGCTTGTGTGCGATATTAATGATATTGTCCGATAGTTTGCACATTCAGTTGGATACCCTTTTTTGGGAATAGGCACAAATATGGATCTCTTCCAGTCAGTTGGCCAAGTAGCTGTTTTCCAAATCTGTTGGCATAAACATGTTAACACCTCCAGTGCTGCATCTGTTTGTTGAAACATCTCTATTGGTATCCCATCAATTCCTGGAGCCTTGTGTTTTGCCAGTTCTTTCAAGGCAGCTTCCAATTCGTCCTTCAATACCATTGATTCCTCTTCATATGCAGCCTCTTGGAATGCTTGGTCATCTACCAATTCTTTCTTATATAATGACTCTGTGTATTCTTCCCATCTTCTTTTGATGTTTCCTGCATCATTTAATATTTTCCCTGTAGAATCTTTCACTCCTGCCACTCAAGGCTTGAATTTTTTCTTCACTTCCTTAAGCTTGAGAAACACAGAGCGTGTTCTTCCCTTTTGGTTTTCTGCCTCCAGCTCCTTGTACATGTCATTATAACATTTGTTTTTGTCTTCTCGAGCTGCCTTCTGAAATCTTCTGTTTAGTTCCTTAACTTTGTCCTGTCTTCCTTTTACTTTAGCTGCTCCAAGTTCAAGGGCAAGTTCTACTGTCTCTTCTGACATGTAATTTGGTCTTTTCTTTATTTCTTTTCTTTTTAAGAACTTTGTGCCTCCTTCTTGAATGATATCTTTGATGTCATGCCACAATTCTTCTGGTCTCCTATCATTTGTGTCTAATGCATTAAACCTATTTTTGAGGTGGTCTCTGACCTCAGGTGGGATATACTCAAGGTATACCGTGGCTCTCCTATACTGGTTCTAATTTTCTTCAGCTTCACTTTGAACTTGCATATGAGAAGTTGATGGTCTGATCCACAGTCTGCACCCGCTCTTGTTTGGACATTTTGTATAGAGCTTTTCCATCATCTCTTTCCACATATGTAGTCAATTTGATTCCTGTATATTCCATCTGGTGAATTCCATGTGTATAGTCTCCACTTATGATGTTGAAAAAATGTATTTGCAATGAAAAGGTCATTGATCTGACAAAATTCTATCATGCGATCTCCAGCTTCGTTTCTGTCACCAAGACCATATTTTCCAACTACTGAGCCTTCTTGTTTGTTTCCAACCTTTGCATTCCAGTCCCCAGTGATTATCAGTATGTCTTGATTGCATGTTTGATCTATTTCAGATTGCAGAAGCTGATAGAAGTCTTCCCTTTCTTCCTTTGTGGCCTTAGTGGTGGGTGCATCAATTTGAATAATAGTCATATTAGCTGGCCTTCCTTGTAGGCGTATGGATATTATTCTATCACTGACAACATTGTATTTCATGACAGATGTTGAAATGTCTTTTTTGATGATGAATGCAACCCCATTTCTCTTTAGTTCATCATTCCCAGCATAGTAGACCATATGATTGTCTGACTCAAAATGGCCTATGCCGACCCATTTTAGTTCACTGATGCCTAGAATGTCAATGTTTATGTGCTCCATTTCTCTTTTAACGATTTCTAATTTTCCTAGTTTCATACTATGTACATTCCATGTTCCAATTATTAATGGATGTTTACAGTTGTTTCTCCTCATTTTGAGTTGTGCCACATCAGCAAATGGAGGTCTCTGGGGCTTTACTCCATTTTCGCCATCACAGTAGACTCTACTTTGAGGAGGCAACTATTCCCCAGTAGTCTTTTGAGTGCCTTCCAACCTGGGGGGCTCATTTTCCAGCAGTATATCTGACAGTGTTTCTTTGTTATCCATAGGGTTTTAAATGGCTAGTTGTTTCGGGAGTGGCTTGCCAGGTCCTACTCCCTAGTCTGTCTTCGTCTGGAAGCTCAGCTGAAAACCTGTCCACCATGGGTAACCTTGCTCATATCTGAGGTACCAGTGGTAGAGCTCTCAGCCTCATCGCAACACACAAGCTCCCACAGTGTGGCAAACTGGCAGACGTGTGGGGGTCTTGATTGGAGGAAGAGTTATTAACAACCTGTTTTATGCAGATGACACAATTTTGCTTGCTGAGAGTGAAGAGGACTTGGAACATTTACTGTGAAGATCAGAGAACACAGCCTCCAGTGTGGATTGCTCCTCAACATCAACAAAACAAAAATCCTTACAACTGGGTCAGTAAGAAACTTCATGATACATGTAGAAAAGATTGAGATTATCCAAGATTTTGCTCTACTTAGTTCTACAATCAACACCCATGAAAGCAGTAGTCAAGAAATCAAAAGCCACATTGCATTGGGAAAAGCTGTTGCAAAAGATCTCTTTAAAATATTGAAAACTAAAGATGCCACATTGAAGACGAAGTTTCGCCTAACTCATACCATGGCATTTTCAGCCGCGTCACATGGTTGTAAAAGATAAACATTGAGTATGGGAGATAGGAAAAGTATTGATGCTTTTTAATTATGGTGCTGGAGATGAATATTGAATATACCATGGGCTGCCAAAAGAACCAACAGATCTGTCCTAGCAGAAGTACAACCAGAGTGCTCCTTGCAACCAAGGATGGTTGGCTTGCTGTCTGGCTTGCTTGCTTGCTTGCTTGCTTGCTTCCTTCCTTCCTTTCTTTCTTTCTGCCTTTATTCCTTGTATGTTCCTTTTTTTCTTTTTTGCAAAATCTGCTATTTTTTTTTCAAGAAATTTAGAAAGGAATTTTTTTTCAATACTGGGGGAGTTGTACTCAGAGCCTCCTGCATGCTAGGCAAGTGCTCTACCACTGAGCTGCACCTCCAGCCCCTTTTTATTTTCTATTTTGAGACACAGTTTTACTAATATTTGTAGGCTTCTTCTGGTCTCAAACTTCCAATTTTCCTTCCTTAGCCTTCTAAATTACTGGGATTACAGGCATGTACCACTGTACCTGGCTCTAAAAGGAATATTTTTATTAAAAAATTACATATTCTACATTACATGCAAGCCTGGAGGATTGATTTAATAGGGGTGTATTTTTAAAATATGATTTAAAAATTAGCTGATAAAATTAATTCTCTATATTATTTTAGACATTGAACTTTATAAATTGTGATTATCTCTTTAATACTTTATACCAGAAAAGTTTAGTGAAAATTCTTAGAAAAAAAGAACAATAATTCTTAGAAAAAAAGATAAAAGAATTCATTGAAATTGCAAGGAGATGATAACTAGAAATAGGAAGATACCCAGTCAGTGAGAAAGATCTAGAAAATCAAGATAAATATGGACGCTAAGCATTATTTCCTGTCACATCTTTATAGATGAGCTACAATTTACAAAAGAAATAGAAAAAAACTATTAATTTTAACCTCAAATGATATAGGACTAAGCACCATTATAAAAGCCATATAAAGGAAAGTAAAGGAAAATACAGAGAAATCTTTAAATGCACACTGAATAATTTATCTTGGTGAGTAGAGGTGTCTAAGAAATATTATGTGGATGTTTGAGCTGGAAATACCTAATGATTACCTCTAGTTCTTAGAAATTTTCAATGACTCCTTATTTCTTACCATAGGAAATAGTCCATTGTGCTTTCACACACTCTACTGGTTTCTGAGAGAATCTGTTTCCTTTCTATCCACATGCTCTCCAGGATCATTGTTGCCTCTAGGTGTCAACCTGGTTGACCTCCCACACTTTACCTCTTTTCCACTATCATCATGCCAACACCACTACCCCTTCTTCCCAACACCTTCTTCCCTTCTGAACCATATCTAAACCCAATCTGAATCCCACTTCTTCCTAGGAGTCTTCATGGATATTTTAATCTGCCTAGATCTCCATAGGCTCTGGACTACAGAACACATAATCTGGTCTGTCTTAATCTCTGATTTTCTTGCTATTTGTGTAGGCTAACTATAGAAATTTTCTTTTAAAATAGAAATTGAAAATCTCATGTATATTTTTTATTATCCCACAATAATAAGTGCATAAATTTATTGTTGCCAATTAACTTTAATAATAAAATATAAGAATTTTACCTCTTTCATGTCATAAACATACATGAGATTTGGGGCACATAAGTGGTCCATTTGCATAATCATTTAATCAACATGCATGTATTAAGCCACCATATGTATTCCAAGAATTATGACATTTGACTGAGATAGATTAATATGATTCAGTCTCGATAACTTCATAGGTAACAATCCTGGGCATTTATATGAATAGCATTTTATAATTGATGAAATAATTTGACCTGTTTTGTTTAATTTAGTACTTACTGACATTGAATGAAAGCTACTAATGTACTAATTGCTCTTCAGAATAATTTTTCTATAAACTCCATTGCTATCAGTGAAGCCAGCTATATAATACTCTCTCACCACCCACTATAGCATATGGAGACAGCCGTAAGTGAGATTTTCACCAATTTTTGTTCCCTATCACTGGTACATTCCTTATTCTTAAACACTGAAGCCCTCCAACAGAACATGGTGGCTAGTGAATTTTTCTAGATGACATCTAAATGACTGGACTCTAGCATGTCCAGCTCATGTGCTTCTTGATACTTTGCTACAATCTGCCATGGTAGATACAGCATTTCTTTACTGTTATCCTCCTCCCAGGTTCCAAGAGCCATCCTTACAGACAGCATTAACACCATCTCCTAAGGTGTTTTCTATGGTGCTAAATCCTATTTTATTCAAAAGTGCTACTATATAAATTCTCTGTACATTTTGTTCACCCCTGCTTGGTCCAACAGCCTCAGAATCTAATCCCATACATAGTCTCCCAGCTCCTGCTGTTATGATACATGTTAACAAGGACCTAGCTCTCCAGAATGTGATCCTTCTGTTTCTTATCAATTTCAGAAATTCCATCCCTACACTGAGTTGTGTTTTAGCTGTAGTTACTGACCTGGAGACCAACAAAGGAATTAAAGTCCATTCTTGTAGTAGACCATATTATCTTGCAAGGCAGAGGACTTTATATTATTTTTAAGCAAATGAAAAGAAATTAACTTTCACAGAGAGGATTGACTCACTTTCTCAGGCCCAGAAGTTAAGGAGAAGCTGGAAATTCAAGATTTCTGAGGCTAACACCCACATTTCCCTATATCATGTCTCAGAGTCCCACTTCTTCAAATATAGGCTTGCCTTCAATACAGAAAACTTGTCAAGTTTGAGAACTCAACTTCTACTTTTACAATTAAATTCTAGGACCTGTCCCTCAGCTTTCAAGAGATTAATCTCATTATATGCTGCCAAGGAGAACCTCTGGCTTTCACATTAACTTCTTAATTAATGATTAAATACCTTCAATCTTTTTTTTACCCCCTGGGATTTAGCTCAGTTGGTAGAGCACTGCGCTGCAGTCTCTGAGGTCCTGAGTTCAATTCCCAGCACCGCAAAAATGGGAAAAGGGCCTGGCAATCTACTCCCAAAGCAATCCCGAAACAGTCAGCCATTGAAAACCCTATGAGGGTCGCTATGAGTCAGATACTGACTCGACGGCACCTAACAACAACAACAATTATTCCTTATCCCCTTCCCCATTTTCCACCCCTTTTCCCTCCCCTTTTCCCATTCTCCTTCTATATCCCTAGTACATCCCCTCCTTTTAGTTTCAAGTTCTTCCTCCTCCCCCAATCCCAAGGTCCACATATGAGTGAAAACATGTGGTATTTGTATTTTTGAGACTGGCTTATTTCACTTGACATGACGATTTCCAGTGCCATTCATTTTCCTGCAAGTGACATAATTTCATTATTCTTTATGTCTGAATAAAACTCCATTGTATATATATATACCACATTTTCTTTATCCATCCACCTGTTGATGGGCACCTAGGATAGTTCCATAATTTAGCTGTTGTGAATAGTGCTATGATAAACAGGAGTATGCAGGTATCTCTGTAGTAAGCTGGCTTTAATTATTTGGGGTATATACTCAGATATATTAATCATAGTCATTCAGTTCCAGAGTTGTTAAAATTACTATTTATCCCATGCTCTGTTATCTAGTACTGCATTAAAAATATTATTATGAAACAACAATTTTAAGGACATAATAGATTTTTCAGGACAAGATTTGGACGTGATGAAGTAAAGAGGGAATGCTTTCTTTGCTACACAATGTCTGAGATATAAGCTGGGAAGATTCACATGTTTTGGGTGACTCAAAGGGCTGAGAGGTAAATTTAGCTGAGGAATGGTTCCTAACTAGAGGTGATTTTGTCCCCAAGGGACACTTGATAATGTCAGAGACATTTTTGTTTGTCACATCTGGGAGAAAAGAATACTGCCAGATCTTGTGGATAGAGGTCAGAGATACTGCTAAACACCTTGCAGTATACAGTACAGAACCTCACAAGGAAGAATTATCTGGCCCCAAATGTGAATAACACCAAGGTTCAGAAACCCTGACCTGGAGGTTTTCTCCATCAAACTTTGGGTACATGGACTAGGACAAGACTGTGCTCAGCTGGAGCCCTTCCACATGGCTTGGCTTCCTTATAGAACAGCAGCCTATGAGTACTTACTTAACTTTTTACATGACTTTTTATAGGTGGCACAAGGCATTAAGAGTAAACAACTATCACTAAAATGGAACACTTAAAAATGGACAAAATGGTAAAAATAAATGATAACCTATTATTAGGGGGAGAATGTAAAGAAGTCTAGACCTATCCTCAGGAGTCACGTAGGATGACTTTTACCATAGGGTCAAAGCAGCCAGAATCATTCAGATTTAGGTATAATGGACATACTCATCTATTAAGGGGAAGAGTATAAAATATTGAAGCCATGTTTTAAAGACAATATACCCCAAATCTCATATACCTGACATAATGCACCTCTCAGTGTGTTTTCTTCAACCAATACCACATATCAATTCTCCATCAATGAAAATATTAAGTTACATTGCTATAGAATGCTAGGGGCCAACCATCTTCCACCCACCACTAGTGAAGGTGTCCTCATTGTCATCCAACTGGTGGGTTAGTCAGCATCATAATGTTATTTAAGGGTTTGCTTTTTAGAGTCACTTCTGGTTTCAACTGCTTCAGAATTTGCAGAAATTCTGAGACTCGTATGTGAGATTTGTGCGTGTGTGTGTGTGTGTGTGTGTGTGTGTGTGTGTGTGTGTGTGGTACTGGGGGTTGAACCCAAGGCCTCACTCATGCATGCTCTGCAAGTGCTGGACCACTGAGCTGCACCCTCATACCCTCATGCACCCTCAGTCCTTTTTTTTTTAACTTTTTGAGACAAGATCTCACTAAGTCACACAGACTGCCTCTGGTCTTGAACTTGCGATCCTCCTGCCTCCACCTCCTGAGCCGCTGGGATTACAGGCATGCACCACTGCACCCAGTGTTGTGAGATATTTTTTGAGGCATGCAGGAACAACACCTATGAGAGTGAGGAGGATTGTGAAGAGGAAAAAGTCAGTACATGATGCAACTGCAATAGGGAGATCCTTTAGAAATTCCTGTAATAGAAAAACAAATGATGCTTTTGTATCTCTGTATCACCATGTTATAAAATACAGGCTGCTCCCTAACACTCCTACTAGCAGGAAGAAAAGTGCCTAAAGGGGATCTGATTTGTGCACCACAGCAGTCACTACCAAAGAAAACATTTATGATTCACATTCAATTTACCAGAGAAGAAAAAGTTACCAATTACCCTCAGTGCTTCAATTGCCATTTGTTTTACTTTCAAGTTCACTATGCTATTTAAGGTGTGCCATTTAGGCTACCATACAATGGCTCATCTCTTTTAGGAACACAATAGACACAGCTAACAGCTTAAAATCTGGACAGAAATAATTCTAGTCACAGACCACATGATTCAAATGTTTTAAGAAACTCATTGGGAAAAATATATCTTTGTTTTTCTGTTCTATAAAAAAATAGTTGGCCTTCCACTCACAAGATGTTTCATTCTTCACCTCTGAATGAGAGTTCAAGTTTATGCAGTTCATTGGAGCTCAGGTTGGAAAATAACTACATGTGCTGTTAATATTCCTTTTAATACAAGAGAAAACAAAATTGATGGCAAAATTCCCAAATAATCCATTACTGTTAACCATTACCAAGGTGAAATAAAACTTGTGGTTCTGCATTTTTGTTTTTGTTTAAGCTTCCTTTAGGAAGACTTCCTAAGTAATACCCTCCATAGAAAATGCAAACCTGAGGACAGGGTTTTATAACTTTATGAATGTTCATACTGGAAATAGCAGTGTTAGTTGTAAACATATCATTAAAATCCATGTAATAGAAGGTAGAAAGAAGTCAAAATAAAGGAACGAAGTCTCAAGAGCAGGGCTGGGGCTAAGATAAGAGGAAGGAGTTGCCTAAAAGATTTAAGGAGACATTCACTCTCAGATGCTAAGTCTGTCCTTGCAGGGCACTGAGAAAGACTGTCTCCTAAATCACAAGGATTAATATGTTCACTTTTGTTGAAGCCTGACTATTCAATACGAAATACTCTCATCTATCTTTTCTTTTTCCTTCTACCACTATTAGTAGAAATAAACTGTATTTTCTTGTATATTTCAGGGGTAGCAGTCCAGAGGTTCTAGATAAAAGTACTTTGTCCTAACATACCTTCCTCCGTTGTTGATCACAGTTTCTAAAATTCTATGACAGGTACACCTAGAAAGAAGAACTTTTTGAACTGCTGTCAAACCTCTTATTTTGTTTTAGTTGCCATAGGAATGAGATGAAGAAAGGATTTTTTTTTTTTGCATTACTTTGTGGTTGAACTCAAGACCTTGCACATACTTTGTGAGTGCTCTACAATTGGGCTGCACCTCCAGCCCACTTATTTATTTTTGAGTCACTGTCTCACTAAGTTATGCAGGCTGGCTCTGGTCTAGAATTTGCGATCCTCCTGGCTCCATCTCCCAGTCTCTGGTATTATAGGTACATGCCACCATGCCTGGCTCTGAAGAAAAGGTCTTAATGGGAGGATTCTCTGATGGAGGAAGGAAATAAGATTCTCCTAGATCAACTCAATCTTGTAATGTTTGGCTTTACCAAATATCAGGGTTGAGTCCACCTGTAAGTCATATTTTCATGTAACTTGTATTGTTGTTGTTGTTGTTGTTAGGTGCCGTCAAGTCAGTGTTCAACTCATAGCGACCCTACATACAATAGATGAAACTCTATTGTCAGTGCTACTCTGCTGTTCATAGGGTTTTCAATGGCAGATTGTTTTTTGGGAGTGGGTTGCCAGGTCCTTCTCCCAAGCCTACAGCACCTGGTGTTCCCAGGCAGTCTCCCATCCAAATACTAACCAGGCCTGACCCTGCTTAGCCTCCAAGATCTGATGGGATTGGACACCACAGTGGTATGGCTGCAGGCACATTTTGCATAATTTGGCCTAAAATATATTGCCCTCATGTAAGAATTTACAATTAATTTCACAAAATAAAGTATTAAAGTGACTATTAGCACCGGGCATGGTGGCACACACCTATAATCCCAGCGGCTTGGGAGGTGGAGGCAGGAGGATCGCAAGTTAGAGACCGGAGGCAGTCTCTGTGACTTAGCAAGACCCTGTTTCAAAAAGTCAAAAAAAAATGGGCTGGGGGCGTAGCTCAGTGGTCTGCAGAGCATGCAGGCGCAAGGCCCTGGGTTCAACCCTCAGTACCACAACACACACACACAAAAGTGACTATTAGCCAGGTACAGTGATGCACGTAATTCCAGCAATTTGGGAGAGAAGGCAGGAAGATTATAAATTCGAGGCCAGTGGCAGCATGTATAATTTAGCGACATACTGACTCAAAATAAAAAGTAAAATATGGGCAGAGGGTGCAGCTCAGTGGTAGAGTACTTGGAAAGCATGTGGAAGGTGTTTAGTTCAAAGCCCTGGAATAAATAAATAAATAAATAAATAAATAATCAAACCAGAACTGAGTTGTCACCCCGGTGTCCTGACATACACAAAGAGTATAAGGATCAGAGCCAGGTAGACCTCAGTTCAAATCCTGGTTCTGCTAGGTGACCCTTGGATGACAAGCTAATTTCATTTCCACAGATGTATCCTCATTTGTAAAATGATAATAATAAGACCTACTCTACAGGGTTATTTTGAGGATTAGAAATAGTATAGATAAGGTACCTAGCAACAGTACCTAGTACATAGTAGGTACCAAATAAATTATACCTATGATCCATAAATATTTTCAACATTCTGATGAGTAATACTAAACTTTTGCTTTAAGTTGAGATTTGTTTGCCAAATACTCAAGTTCCAATCAATCTGCATTTTAAATTATTTTCCCTTACCATCAGACTTGTCTTCATTCTATCACTCTAGACACACAAGGGTGCTTAGCCACTGTGCCTTTATTAGGAAAATACATGATATTAATATTATCACATCATTTGTTATGTAGTATAGTATCATTTATAATGTCTCACACACGTAAAAATTTGCTAAAGCTTATTCAAAAGAGACTACAGGAGTATATTAACAAGGAATTGCCAGAAAATTGAGCCAGATTCAGAAGAGGGCATGGAAGAAAGGACAACATTGTTGATATCAGATAGATATTAGCCAAAAGCAGAGAATACAAGAAAGATATCTATCTATGTTTTATTGACTATGCAAAGGAATTTGACTGTGTGGATCACAACAAATTACGGATAACATTGTAAAGAATGGGTGTAACAAAGCACCTAATTGTACTCATGAGGAATCTATGCATGGACCAGAAGGTAGTTGTTCAAACAGAACAAGGAAACACTGCCTAGTTTAAAGTCAAGAAAAGTGTGTGTCAGGGCTGTATCTTTTTACCATACCTCTACAATCTCTATATTGGGCAAGAAATCCATAAAGCTGGATTTTATGAAGAAAGTGGCATCGTGATTGAAGGAAGTTTCATTAAGAACCCATGTTATGCCAGGCACAGTGGCACATGCCTATAATCCCAGCAGCTGGGGAGGCAGAGGCAGGAGGATTGCAAGTGCAAGATCAGAGGTAGTCTACATAATTTAGTGAGACCCCGTCTAAAAAAGTAAAAAAATAAATGGGCTCAGTGGTCCAGCACTTGCAAAGTATGCAAGCACGAGGCCCTGGGCTCAACCTCCAGTACCGCAAAAAAAATAAATAAAAAATAAAAAAAGCCTGCATTATGCAAATAACACAACTCTGCTTGCTGAAAGTGAAGAGGATTTGAAATATTTACTGATGAAGATCAAAGAACACAGTCTTCAATATGGATTGTGCCTCAACACCAATAAAAAAAATCCTCACAACTGGGTCACTATTCAACTTCATAATAAGTGGAGAAAAGATTGAGGTTGTCCAAGATTTTGCTTTACTTTGTTCTACAATCAACTACCATGAAAGCAGTAGTCAAGAAGTCAAAAGGTGCATTGCACTGGGAAAAGCTGTTGTAAAGACCTCTTTAAGGTGTTTAAAAGTAAAGATGTCACATTGAAAACGAAGGTGCACTTGACTCATGCCATGGTATTTTCAGTTGCATCATATGGTTATGAAAGCTGGACATTAAAAAAGGGAGACAGGAGAAGAATTGATGCCTTTTAATTATGGTGCTGGAGAAGAATATTGAATATACCATGGACTCCCAAAAGAACCAACAGATCTGTCCTTGAAGAAGCGCAATCAGAGTACCGCTTGGAAGCAAAGATAGTTAGACTGTGTCTTACTTATTTTGGACATATAGTCAGGAGAGACCAATCCCTGGAGAAGGGCATCATGTTTGGGTGAGTGGAGGGACAACAAAAGAAAGAAGACCCTCCACTAGATGAATTGACAGTGTCTGCAACAATGTGCCTAAAAAGGATTGTGTGCCTGGCACTGTGTTGAGGGGCTTTTTGATCTGTTGTACATAAGGTTGCTATGAGCCACACCCGACTGAATGGCACCTAACAACATCATTTATAAAATGTTTTTCATATGTAACCTTATTGAATCCTAATTTGAGCCAGTGAAATAGATTTTATAACCCTTACTTTGTAGATGAAAAAATGAGGGCTAGAAATTTTGAATAACTTGAGAAATTCACATACTAAATTAGTGATGGAGTTAAGCCTAAATTTCAAGCCTGACTTCAGAGGTTTCTCAACTTTGCCTGCCTATTTGAATCACCTGGGAGTTGTTAAAAAAAAAAAAGAAAAAGAAAAAGAAAAAACTATTCATGTAAGTGCTGCATTCCAGACCAATTAAATCATTTGCTTGAGAATTGGGATGTTTTTACAAGTCTCCAGGTGATTATTATGCCAAACTAAATCAATTCCAATGAAAGTCTTAAATATGCTATAAAACTTTCTTTAAAAAAGTTAAGCCACCTTATCACTATTTCTGAACCTCTTGTGTTCATTTAGCAATTACAATTGAGAGAATAATTAAAATTCAGAGAGTGTAAATTATGGAAGAAACTTCACATCATCAATTCCTATGGTTCTAAAACTTCAGAGTGAAGATACATTCTCTCCAGGATTGATCTGTAGAGAAATGAAAAAGCAAAGGAAAGCTCATTTTCTTTGCTTTTCTTTAGTATAATATTTTTGTGTTAAATGTCCTTTCTTTTATAAAATAATGTTGATGGTTGTTTTATTCATGTCCTCATTTTAAAAACATAAAATGTGACAATCCTTTAATGAATACTAAATTATTTTTGGAAATTTTGTTGCTCTGTAAAATCCAAATTTTCTAAATTCTACCAATCTTTCCTAATTTTCTCATTTTACAGATAAGGAAATTGAGGCCCTGAGAGAATTGTCAACACAAGCTCTACCTACTATAATGCCTCAATGTTTTGAAACTTAGGATAAAATAAAATTTAATTGTGACTTTAGTCTACATGTGACTTTGAACACTAATGTAGAGAAAAACAGTATAATTAGGAAAGAGAAAGGAAGATAAAAATAGGTACAACTCAAGAACTCTGGAATAGTGGCATAACAGAAATCAAAATAAACCAAATAGAAATTCTAGAACTATAAAATACAATAACACAAATTTAAGAATTCAGTGGTCAGTCATAACAACAGAAGAGTCACAAATGAAGAGACAACCGGAAGAGCAATTAGTCAAAAATATTCAAATAATGCCAGAGTAGGCAAAAAGATGTAAGATACAGGAGGACTGAAAGAGAGTATAGAGTGAGAGAGTCACGGAAAGAAGCAAGATAATGGAACAGAGGCAAAATTTCAAGAGATGGCTCACAGAATCTTCCAGAACTATTGAAAATTATTAAGCCACAGCTTAAAGAAGTCAAGAAAATAAATAAGAAAAGCATATCTAAGCCCATTACACTGAAAATGTAAAACTAAAGAAATTTTTAAAAAAGAACAAAATGATGATCTTCAAATGAGTGACAGATGAGCTGTGACTTCTCAATAATAATGAAAGCCAAAAGAAAATGGGTAGATATATTCCATTTGCTAAGGAAAAAATGATAGCAAACTTAAAGTTGAATAGCTAGAAAAAAAATCCAAAAACAAAGGCAAAAGGAAAATATTTTCAGGCAAAAAAAAAAAAAAAAAAAAAACTGCCAAAAGACTATCAGGGATCTTAACCTTTTGTTGTTTCATAACCCCTTTGGCACTCTGATGAAACCTATAAACACTTTCTTGGAAAATGGTTATAAAATACATAAAATAAAATACATAAAATCAGAAAGGAAGCCAGTATCATTTATATATAAAATATTTTAAAACCAAAATTTTTGATTTAGTGATAGATATTAACTATTAGCATGCTAAATAAAAAAGATCTGCATAATTTTACAATGAGTTCTAAGTACTAAACTACAGTAATTTCTAAGTAGAAAAGGTCATAAAAACTTATCTCCTCAAATTCAGCCAGAAAGCTAACGGTGCCAGGTTCTCTCAGGCAGTAAAAAGATAGAAGGCAAGATGAAACCTGGTGCCCCACAAAAATGCTATTGGCTTAGTTATGCCCATCCAAGAGTCAGTGGCTAGGTGAGCCATATTATCAAGTGGGTGGTACTGATTCTTAATAAAATATAATAGTAAAACAGTCCATCAATGCTTTCTGCAGCAAAACAATGTGTGGGTTGCGTTAAGTGTGTTCCATCTCTATTTTTAAAATATCTTGACAAAGGAATGGCATCTTTCAATATTTTCCCTTTAAAATGTATATGTAATAAAACTAAGCTTTAAATAAATACTCTGCTTCTTTCTATCTCATTTAAAGAAAATAAGATCCTGTCTTTGGTTTCCAAATGTTTTTGTTTACTGTGAGTAAGGCTGAGTCTTCCCAAAGCTTCTACTCATAAGGATTTCATTTTCAAGTTAGTAATGCTAATTCTGAAGAAACAGGTTGTTGGGATTGTTGCTCAGATTGTACAGGGGGAACATATATATTGTATCATGGCAAACAGACACCAGTTATTTAAAGTGCTCCACTAAACAGAACATCCCTGATGTCCTGTGGCAATTGCCTGTCTGTCAGTTTTATTTAGCTCCTGGGTACTTCCTATTAGCACAAACAAGAAAAATTGATGTTTAGGTGAGTAGTTGAGGGTATTGAATAATTTGAAAAAGCTTTTCAAGCTTTGAAATGTTTAATTTCTTCTTTTTCCAGGAATAGCAATTAAAATTCCATCTGCTTGTGCTTATAGCTAGAGCTCCTGCCCTTGCTCCAACAACAAGGCCAATGTCGTCATCACTCATGGGTGTATGTTTCAGGACTGGCATTCTTTCCTTTCTCTCCTGTTCTTCCTTGATTAGCTTATCTTCTCCTTCCCTGGAAGAAATTACATACAACAAAATAATTGACTTCCCAACTTTGCTGATCCAAATGTACACTGTTCCTTCATTTCCCTATTCTATCCAGGTGCTCTCTCCAGGCAGCAGAAGATGAACATTAGAAACAGAAATATAGGCCCTTCACTTCTTGCTTCCTTTATTTCCTCAGTACAACCTTTGAAACATTTTAAGAGACCTATAAGTCTAATATTGAAATGTCCAAATTATAGCTTCCAAAGTATCTTATGCCAAAAAGCACAGAAAAAAGTCAAATTAGTACTGAATACTACAAGAAGGAGCCCCAACTATAATACTGTTTCTCACTGTGGCTTCTGATGGTTCCAACTCAGGAAACTGTACCACCACTCTCAGTGTAGGCTTCTTCTGTGGCTTCATTAACCCAACAGAGTCTGCCATATGAGAAGAGGGAATCAATTTCATGTCCAGGCTTCTAAAGAAATACTGAGTTGTTGCAGATCAACCTACTAAATCCCTATAATGGTACTAACATTTTTATTCCCTATATTTTACTTATACAACCTGTGAGATTTGGATTTATTATGAAGATTTGAACAAAAAGAACCACATGCATAGATTCTATTAAATGACTCATTTTTAATATTGCTTTATCTTGGAATAACACATAACTATTATATAGGGGTATATACCTACAGAGATTTACAAAGAAATTAATACTGAGATGCTCAGGTGTATTTCAGAATGTCTTCTCTTTGGAGAAGATTTATAATAATTACTTTGTTCACCCACCTACCTTGTTCTCCCTAGGGTGCCCTTCTAATCAGCAGTGGTATCAGGCAGGACCAAGGTAACACTGCGGGTTACCTAAACTGAAACTGATCAAAGAAAATGAAAAGTATAAAACATTCTGCTTCAATGAAAGGTATCTGAACAAACACCCCCACCACTGTCCTTGTTAATCACAATGAGTTCCTTGTCTCCTGATCTCATCCTTTGCCTGCCACTCCACCTTTCCCCAAGGTAATGCTATTTGGGTCACCTGTTGCTCCATTGTTAACTACCATTTATTTCATTTGCATGTTATGAGCTCCCAGTCTCCAAGGCAACCAGGAATAGTGGCTGAGCAGTTAGGGGCACAAGCGTTCCTCCATCTGGCCAGGCTGCAACAGTGTTCTCACTCACCCCACCCACTCTCCTGGCAGTGACACATACACGTTCAGCAGAATCCTCTCTGCATCATCAGTTTCTCCACAAGGTCTCGGAGACATTACACTCTTCCCTAGATTTATCGATTTTTTTTTAATGAATCTTGACATGTTTTCATCCTCCGCTAGATTCCCCTTCCAAACAATCTGGTACACTCAATATATTTCAAAATCAACAGAAAGAATGTATAAACACACTGTTAAGGTTTGGATATAAATTGTCCCCCAAAGTTCATGTTGTTTCCCAGCTTGTGGCACTGTCCTGGGATGTTGTGAAACTTTGGGAGATGGGCCTTTGGTGCAAGCATCTCCCTGAGGGTGGGCCTTTGGAAGTTTTTACCCTAGACCTGTTGTTGTTGTTAGGTGCCGTCGAGTCGGTATCCGACTCATAGTGACCCTCATAGGGTTTTCAATGGCTGTTTCGGGATTGCCTTGGGAGTGGATTGCCAGGTCCTTCTCCCATCTTAGACCTGTAGCCCTCTTCTATTATCTGCTCCTGGTCCACCATGCTGTGAAGTTGTCTGCAATGGGTCCTACCTATTGCCACTGCCTGCCCCACCACCGTTATGATTCTCTAACCGTGAGCCCCCAATAAGCCTCTTCCCCTATAAGTTTGTTTTGATTGGATTTTCTGCTGCAGCAGTGACTGCTAACAAATAAACACACTGATTCACACACACACACACACACACACACTCTTCTTTGTCACTACACCCTTTGGGGAAAAACAAACAACAAAAACAATAACAAAAAACTCGGATGAATGTTTATTTTCTCCACATAGTTTCTTGAAAAATTGATGGACTAACACATTAGTTCCACATTTGTAGTAAACCATGAAAACTACCTGGATGGATGCCCAAGGTTCTTTTCTCATTTTTATCTACACTTTTCCTCTCTAGATGATATCATTAATTCATCCATCTCTGAATATTGTCTATATAATGAGTGTTCCCATATTTGTGTAGAAAACTTGGAATACCCCATTGATTTCCAGACCCATAAATTCACCTGCTTACTTGACATCTATACTTGGGTAACCCTTAGACACCTCAATGTGGATATGTTCAGCAAAACTGAGCTTCTGTTTTGCTCCCAAACTTGTTCTACTCTTAGCCATTCCCATTCCAGTTAATGGCAGGACGTTTCTTCCACTTTTCTCATGCAACACTGTTGACTTCATCTTCAATTTTTCTCTCATCACTGCACATCTAGTCCCTCATTAAATTCTGTGAGCTCCACATTCAAAGTATACCCAGAGTCCTAGTGCATCTTTAATCTTCTTCAGTTTATTCCAGATCACCATCATCTCTTGCAGGGATTATTTTGATTGACCCTTCTCTCTTCATTACTTACAATGTATTCTCAGCAAAGCTGCTAGTATATGCCTTTTTTGTTTGTTTGTAGTACTGGGAGGTTGAACCCAGAGCCTTGCACATTTAGGCAAGTACTGTACCTCTGAGATGCACACTTCAGACAGTTTAATATTTCTAATATTATTGAGATAAGGTCTTGCTAAGTTGCACAGGCTGCTTCTGGCCTTGAATTCATTTTCCTTCTGCCTCAGCCTCCCAAGTCACTGGGATTATAGGCATGTGCCACTGCACTTGCCTTAGTATGGGCTCTTAAAGCTAAAGGTTAAAGCTTCTCAACGTCTTCCAGGGGATTCCCATTTTGCTCAGAGTAAAATCTAAAACCTTTACATGGCTTACAAAGATCTAAATGAGCTCACTCTAACTTATTTTCTACCTTCTTGTCTTTAGTCACTCCATTCCAGCCATGCCATTCTTCTCTTTGAGCCTTTTAATTTACTATTCCTCATTTGAGAATTCCTTTCACCAGCTCTCCACATGGCTGGCTCCCTTGTCTCCTCTGGGTCTTCACTAGAAAATGAAGAAAAGAGAAGAAACTAAGAAATGGATATGGGAAGTAAGCAAAACACTGTATAAATTTTTAATATAATCAGGCAGTGATATCATTGTCTAGGAGAATATTAGTCATAGACAAAAAACAGAAACAAAAGAGACTTAACAGGAACAAAAATGGGAATGGAGTGAAATCTAGGAGAATTAATAAAAGTAAGATGCAGGTGGTTTTCTTTACTGAGACACTGAGACTTTATTGCCAAGGCGATGAAGAGTCCAGGTTACATAACCCCAAAAGTTTCTTTTCTGTCCAGGTGAGGAGCATGAACTTGAACTCTGCCTACATAGCCCCTCCATAGTTCTAAGTCCAACATGGCTGAACCTTTTACTATATTGACAAACAGAACATGATCCCAAAGAAAATCCAGAAATTAGTGACTCAAAAGTTTAGGCTAAGAAGTGAAATATTAAAAAGACTCAGGAGGGTTTAATTTTTTTTTTCAAAAAAAATTTGAAAGACAAGAAAATAATCTGTCTAATGTAAAAGTAGTGGCTGTAGAAGTATTTATTAGTTCACAGAGTTCTGCTGGCTTGTAAGAGAGTTATTCCAGAATGAAATCCAAGTTCTTATTCTCTTCCTCCTCGTAGATTCTAACTCAGAATACCCTGGAATTGAAGCTGGCCAGAAGAACATTGCCTTTATTCAAATATTTACCTTACTAGAGTGTTCTTAACTGGAATCATTCAAATATGCTTCAAAATTGTTTGAAAGTGGGCAGACATAATCATAAACATATAGTATACCCCCAAAGTCTTATTCAACTGTATTTATTGGTTTATTTTTATAAGAAAGGTCCAGTTGAGAACGAACTTTTAAATTACCACAGCTAAAAGCTACTCTTTTGAATGACGCTAGCAAATTTTTTATTGTGCAATAAAAACTAGAATTTTTGTTTGGGAAAAGGCCATTTGGGCAAGTGCTTTCCATTATACACACAAAACACAAGCATGCCCTCATTTCTCCTGGAGAATCCTGGTGCTTCAAAAGATTCTATCTAGTAATATAAATTAGATATACAATTGTGTCCTTATAGATTGATCTTTTTTCCTTCTTTCTTGCCTTGACATCCCATGTATCATAGTGGCAAGTCAAAATGAAGTAAGGAATCCTATAAAGGGTTATTTCCAGGGGTTCTAGGAAGAGTGATGTGTATATCCAGTTCTAATCTTTCTTTTCTGTGTTACATTGCTCTTCTCGGGTGATAAATAACTAGTAATTAAGTGCTCCTTGGAAATTCCCAGGAAATACATCGAAAGAGAAATCCATTAGAAAAACAGAAGGACTATTCAAAGTTCACCAGACAAAAAGTCAGAATATTAGTCTGAGGTCAATTCCTTCTGAAAGCTGGAAAACTCATGGGAATATGGTTCATTCTTTTCTTTTTCCATACTGGGCAGTACTAGGGAGGAGAAGGCCTCAGACCCTCTAGGCAAGTGCTCTACCACTGAGCCACTTTTTAAAATTTTTTTTTTTTTAATTTTGAGACAGAGTCTCATTAAACTGTGCAGGCTGCCTTTGGCTTCAAACTAGTAATCCTCCTGCCTCAGCCTCCTGAGTTGCTGGGATTACAGGCATGCGCCACTCATATCCAATGTTGGGTCACCCTTAATTATGTGAAAGTTGCCAAGTTTATAGTCCAAAGGTCTACAGCCTCCATTTTTTTCAGAATACAGCCAGTACCCAGCAATGAGTTTTATTTCTGATACAGAGCACCATCTAGGGACAAGATCACTTGTACTGAGTTTAAAGGGAAGTAGTTTCAGTTTGTAACCCAAATTCTAAAGTCACAACAGCATTACTAAAGAGTAACAATACAGCATTTCTCTAGTGCTTCCCTCCTTGGAACTTATGCAAACACCACCCTCCATGCCACCCTGATTGCCTCTGCACACTTCCTTAGGGAATGCAGCACATGTTTCTTAGTCTTTCTGCACCACAATTTAAGTTCAGACTTCTTCTTCTGCTTTTGCTCAAGCTACTGATCATATATATATATATATATATATATATATATATATATATATATATATATGTTGCCAGAGCTTCTTGAGTGACAGCAGCCCTAATTTTCAACTCCTTCACTTTTCGTCTCCAGTTTAAATGTAAGCCAGTTACATGTTCTGGAAGCATTCTCAAAGCAAGAAGTTTCCTTTCATCTCTGTGCTGTATTCTACTACACAGCAATGCCTTAGCTCTCCTCATCTTACTGAGATTTTATTATAAAGTTACTGGTTTTTTCCCTAACTTCCTTTTCATTTGTCTCTTTCAAAAAACAATTCATGACTCTACAAGAGATGTTCCAGAGGACATGCATAGAAGCAGTTACTGCACTCAATATTACCTCTGCCCTCTAACTCCAACCTATTTTTCTTGGCCTGACTTATGAACTTCACTCTCTTCCAGTTGTATGAGTCTTGCCTATTCAGTGCCTTGGGGATCAGCCCTCCAGAAATGCCCTGACTATCAGCAAAGTTAGGTTCTGATGATCCTGGAAATGAGAGGTTTTTTTAGGGGAAAAGTACTGGGGGTTTGAACCCAGGGTCTCACGCATGCTAAGCATGTACTCTATCACTGAGTCCCAGCCCTAGCCTCCTTTCTTTTAATTTTTTATTTTGACTCATGGTCTTACTAAGTTGCTCAGGCCACCATGTCCTTGAACTCACAATACTCCTGTGTCAGCTGGGATTACAGGCACACACCATGGCATTGGGCCTGAGAGCACTTTTGGTTGGGAATAAACAAGCACAACTTTTGACTTCATGTCTCATTGTCTAACCATTAATGTTTTACTGTACATTACATAAAGCTTTTCCTAGAGTTTTTTTTATTATTATATTCTTAAAAATCATTAAAAGATGTTGTTTTAAGGGAAAGATTTTTGAAATTGCAATTATCATCCTTTTCCCCTTTAAATCCCTTCCTAGCAGAGCTACCCATCCTACGCAGGTTCTTCCATATTCTTGGACAAAAGAGCTACAAATCCTGACATAGGAAGTATGAAATTTTTTCCTGATTAAGATTCTCTCTCATATCAGACTATTTTCAAGTGAAGGGTGGATGATACATGTAGTTTTTAGCCCTCTGATCCCAATCTTCTAGAAGAATACATCAGTGTGGACAGGGCTAGAATTAAGCACTCAGGTTACATGGCAGAACTTCAAGCCTTGAATCCACTGGGTGATCAGATAAACTAAAGAAAACAAAAATACGGAGGCCTGAGGAACATTGATAGACTTTAAAATTTGCTGGTCCTTGAAAATTGTGCACTACACTGTTTAGAAATTGTACCAATATTACATTTTGTAAATGGATATGCCTTCATTTATAGATACACAAAAAATTATGCTAAGTGAAGTTATGTTTATTTTATTGGCAAGGACACCCACTGGGTCCTAGGAAATCCAGAGAACAAACTCTTACAATAATCTCAAAGTGTTTTTGCTAGACCTTGGAACAGAGTTATCGGATGTGGTAGCAGCTGTGGAATTTTGCCAGAGACCAGAAGTTCCCAGAAGCAAAGGGCTTCGTTCCCTGTAAATTTCCCACAAGTTTCATCTGAACCATGTTTCTTATTCTAATTAGAAAATTAACTCATGATCATAGTAAAACACTTTGAAAATATATGAAAGTATAAAGAAAATAAAAATAACTCAGAATTCCAAAATCTACTGAAAACTACAATATTTTATTATATTTTGTTCTAGTAGTTTGCATATTCTTTTACTGATACACGCATTTTCCACATTTCAACATAAAAGAATCAGATTCATTTTATATTGATGACTTGTTAAAACATTGATTTGATTCTTAAAAGCAGGCATATGAAATAATGACATATCTTAAAATCAATAATCATGGTGCACGCCTGTAATCCCAGTGACTCAAGAGGCAGAGGCAGGAGGATCACAAATTCAAGACCAGAGGCCATCTGCATAATTTAGAGAGACCCTTTCTCAAAAAGTAAAAAATGGGCTGGGGGTGCAGCTCAGTGGTCCAGCACTTTCAAAGCATTCAAGTGCGAGCACCTGGGTTCAACCCCCAGAATGGCAAAAAAATAAAATAAAAAATAATGAATAAATAAAAAATAAAAAATCAATAACCAAAGTTTAGATGAAACATAGAATATATATATATATATACATATACATATATATATTCAAATATATATATACATATATATATACTTCTTAAAATCTTCTTTCCTCATTCCATGTCACCAAACATATTTTTCAATCCTTCCCTATATCTGTTTTTTTTTTTCCCATTGGTCCTCAATTCTCCCTTCTTTATCCTCTATCATTTGTGTTGAAATTATTCCCCTTGACAGTGAAACTGGTGATTTCTGATGTATTTATTTTCTGCATTTCAGAGACTTAGAAACCCAGCACTCAAAAACAGAATTTTCATTAGAGGCGTATTTAGAAGAAGAGATGGAACAGGTAAATAATATAAAATTTTCTTCAGCAGGTAAATAGAAAAAAGAAATGCAATAATTATTATTCATGAGCAAATAACTAAGAATTATAACATATGATATATGATATGGGCTGGGATTTAGCTCGGTGGGTAGAGCGCTGCGCTGCAGTCTCTGAGGCCCCGAGTTCAATTCCCAGCACTGCAAAAATGGGAGAAGGACCTGGCAATCCACTCCCAAGGCAATCCGGAAATAATCAGCCATTGAAAACCCTATGAGGGTCGCTATGAGTCGGATACCGACTCGACGGCACCTAACAACAACCAAATATATGATATAGTCATAGCTTTCTTCTAAGTGTAAGGAAATATTCAGCTTGATGAAGCTGTTCACTTAGAAATAGTAACAACAGAAAAACAAATAGAAAGCCTATTCTCTATATAAGGGTTTGTATTTCCTCTAATTCTTGCTTTTGCAGTTGGCTTATGATCAGGAAATATAAACTGGATGGTTGTCTTTGTTGGCAAGTTTACTATATTGAGAAATACGTAGGAGATTAATAAAGCACACTTCTGGGAGTCTTTTGAGGGCTTTTCTAGAGATGATTAAATCATGAGGACTCTGACCTACTGATGGATCCAAACTTTAAATAGATTACTGGGAAATGCTAGAACTGTGGAATGTGGGGCCTGGTTGGAGGAAGTAGGGCAGTGGGGTATGTCCTGGAGATTATATCTTACCCTCACCTTTTCCTGTTACTGATGCACTCTGTTTTCCGTGTGCCATGAGGTAAAGAAGTCCTCCACCACACATTCCCCACCACTGTGATGTTCTGCCCAGCATATGCATGCCAGCAACCATGGATGAACCCTCTGAAACTGTGAGCCAAAAGAAATAACTCTTCCCTTAGGTTATTTCTGTCAGATATTTTGTCTCAGCAACAAGAAAACCCCATAGTAAGTAAATAACGTGTATTTTTTTCTTAGTATGTAATTCTTTGGTATAAAAACACACTAACATATGTTATAGCCTTTATTTTCTGCTTATCCACATCTGAACAGAATGTAACCATTACTCTCTTGGTATCTTCTATAGATGCCACTTTACTAGACATAGCATGTCAGAGGCAATATTCAAATTTCATCATTTCTGATTTGATTTGTACCTTTCATCTTTTCCTGAATGCTTTCTCAGAGGACCATCTTTTGATACAATATAAGAGATGAGATGCAAAATCTTCATAAGTGCTAACAGAGTTTTCCAATCACATTATGGTTTTAACACCTGATGTCAACCCCTTCCAAGGGATAGGTCTTAATGAAGTCAGGAACACCTTAAATCAAAAACAAAAACAAAAAAAGTAGACAAAGGAGAAACCAAGTGTAAGCAACCAACCAAACCCACTACTTTATACTTTGAATTTGGGCCAACATAGTTTTACAGAAAGTTCCCTATAAAATGTGTCTGGTTACCACACCAGCACTTCACTTTTCAAAATGGAAATCAGATGGGTTCCAAACTGATTATACACAAATCTGAATTTTAAATTCAACAACAACAACAACAACAAAAACCAGAAGAATCTTCCCTCACATCTGTTCCTTAAATTATAGTAATCATACAGAAAAATCTTCAGACATGTTCCTCTCATTCCCATTCCTCACCTCTGTCTTCTTCAGATATTTTATTTAGGAAAGAAGAAATAGTAGGATGAGGAGAAAGAGGGGTGGGGTGGGGAGACTGACTTAGTGTTGATAAACAGCAGGCAAATCAGAGCCCATAATCCAAGCAGAAAAGGAGTCAGCAAGGTATAGCATAAATGGTCCCTACACAATAGCACATTCGGTAATAATAAATTTTCCTTAATGTCAACCAACATTCTCTCCAGCACTGTCTATTCTGCTGAGCATCAGGAGGCTGGCACCAAGCCCCAAATGACACCTTCTCTAAAGATAAAAGCAGGAAAACACTACAAAGAAGGAAAGAAATACCAAACTCAAGGTTCATACTAAATACATTTCACCAGCCAATGCTATTCTCCAATCATTTGGGCTGTGAAGTGGCTTTTCTTATAATATTGTTGTAAATATCTGTAATAGGTACCAAAATTTAATAGAATTTTATATCCATGAGGTCAAATATAAGAAAATAGGCATTGTGCATTCAAAAAGATAGTGTAAATATCTCTTTCCTACCTGCTGTCTGAGAAAGCAAAAAAAAAGCACTTGAAAAATGTCTGTAACAAATTGACAGAAATATTCATCAAGAAAGGTGCATTTACCAACTGCTGGCTGATATGATATGAATACAGAGAATTAAACAAATAATAGACAAGAAAAACTCTCCACATTAAGACTCAACTGACCGAGAGATCAATTGGTTCCCCATCGGAGAAAATGACAAAGACATTCTGTCAGACTTCATTGCAAGATGTGACAGGTCCAAGCACAATGTTTTAAATAAACGGTGAAAAAATAATTTAAAAATAAATTTAAAAAATAATAGACAAAAAAGAGGAACTAAAACAGTCCACCCCCACGTCTGTCTGTTTATCATGCTGTGGGGGAGGGAGTGTTGCTGTGATGCTGAAAGCTATGCCATCATTGTTTCAGACACCATCAGGTCCACCCATGGTGGAGAGGCTTCAGCTGAGCTTCCAGACTAAGACAGACTAGGGAAAAGGACCTGGCACCATTAGCACCATTAGCCATTGAAATGGCACGAGTAGCCATTGAAATGGCACGAGTAGCCACTAAAAATCCTATGAATAGCAGAGAAGCACTGTTAAATATAGTTCCAGAAAATAAGTCCCCCAGGCTGAAAGGTATTCAAGAAACAACTGGGGAAGAGTTGCCTCCTCAAAGTAGTTGTTGTTGTTGTCATAGTTGTTGTTAGGTGCCCTCGAGTCAGGTCCAACTCATCAGACCCTCTGAGAGTTTTCTGTGGCTGATTGTTTTGGGATGGGGTTGACCTTATTGATTGTTGTTGTTGTTGTTGTTAGGTACCGTCGAGTCAGTATCTGACTCATAGCAACCCTCATAGGGTTTTCAATGGCTGATTGTTTCGGGATTGCCTTGGGAGTGGATTGCCAGGCGCGTCTCCCATTTTTGTGGTGCTGGGTATTGAACACAGGACCTCAGAGACTGCAGCACAGCGCTCTACCAACTGAGCTAAATCCCAGCCCTGACCTTATTGATAGGAATGGAGTAAAGCCCCTGGGATGTAGATCAACTTTAAATGAGAAGAAACATAGTGACTGTAACATTGGGTTTAAACATAAGAAGATCATTTGTATGGCATGGTGTTAAGTAGTGTTTCATTTTGTTGTACATAGAGTCTCTATGAGTCAGATCTGTCTTGATAGCATCCAACAAAAACAAAAATAGTTCATAATCTCAACCCCGTATTTATAAACACTATAACCTTTTTGTGGATGGATCCATCCATTCATCCATCCAATCAACTATCTTACTGTGGAATTTTATATCATATTGTGTTGTAAATTTCTTATTTGTGAATAGTAACCTAACCTGAAGAATTACTTCCTTCTCTGTCTATTACCCTAAAATGTCCCCTTTATTTGCTGCCACTACTGGTAAGACCATTCTCCTTGTTTTCACATTTTCCTCCCTTCCTCAGGTCCTCCTAGTCATTGATCTAAAAAATATTTATAGAGCACAATATGTGTTCTACAAGCAAGATATGCTTGCCTCTGAAGCACCATCGTACCACCTAGGAGATCTCCTAGGTAGATGATCTGAACCTCTGAGGCTGAAAACACAATCCCTTCAGCAGAGCTGTCCTCCCTCCTACTGCCCAGACTATGAATGTACCAGCAAGAAACCTTCCAACAAATGAGGTCACCTGCCTTCCAGACTGATCTGACTCCTAAGATTCCTGTAACCAGAGTCCCAAGGGTTCTACCCGATTCCATTTGTCCCTCAAATAGTGACTGAAATGTGACCTCTCACAGCTACATCTGTGTGTCACCACTAGACCTAAGTTGGAATAACCCAATTGTTAAATTGTCATGTTGCTCCTCAACATACAAAGTTGTGAAGTGGAACCTTAGGTCATCTGGAACAGAGATATCAGAAGGTTGCTCTATTGCATTTCATCATGGAAAAAGCCAGAAGCATTTAAATTGTTTTAGCTTCAAGATTTGGTGGGACAGAGCTAGGGTGAAAATAAGTCACAGAAACAGGTATGTTTTCTTTTTTGTGTGACTCTGCTAACAACAGGGGCTTTAAATACCTGGAAGGTATGTGTGCTCCATTTGCCTGGCTTTTATTTAGAAAGACAAAAAAAGAAGTGCTTGTGTGAGCAGCAAGACTGACCTTCTAAAATGTCTGAAAATAGGAAGACAACATAGAATAGTAGTGAGAGCATCAGAGATCAAGACCAGCAGTGTGACCTTGAGTAAGTTATGGAAACTCCCTAAGCCTCTAAGTCCTCAGTTGTAAAGCAGGAGGATAATAATAATAGTACACAAGTCAAATGCCCAGAGTGAACATTAGATATCAAAGTAAGCATTAACACACAGCACTCAAACAATGGTAGATGATATTATTATTGTTAATGGGGAAAATGACAATTACAGGCAAAGGCTGGGCAGTGTCTTATTTAGAATGCTTTGTGCTTCTCAAAAAGAGTAGAATTTTTTTTTAAATCTCAAGGTTTCTTTCAGTTCTTTGACTTTCTGATTTGCTATGACATTCTTTGTGTTGGAGCAACTATAACAACTAAATTAGTAACCCTTCATCAAGCCTTAGTGAATCAGCCCCAGATTAGATCATTTACCCTATTATTTTTAATTTGAGCCACAATCCCATGGAGTCTACATTATCATTCTCATTTTACAGATAAGAAAACTGAGCAAGTAAAGTGCTAGCAGCCATATTTCCTGGAAGTACCAGAGATTGAATCTTGGTCTGGGGCCTTCGGAATTAAAAGCTTACACTCTTTCCAGTATGTCATTCTTGTATATGTAAACATCCTTCTATAAGGAGAGAAATTACTCATCCTCAGATAGTTTTCCAGGAATGATGTCTTTCCTTTTGTTGATCTATACTTATTTATTGAGTTCCTCATGTGATCAGTTAATAGCCCATCTTCAAATTCATTGTCATGGGCTCTTGGACAACTTCCTACAACACACACTTAAGTAGTGAAAAAAGCAAATAACCAGTTTAATATACTGAGTGAATTTGGTACAGGTCAGTATTTTTGAAAATTCTGCTATAATTAAGTAACAAGCATCTTAAATATTTTTACCTTTGAATAGGGAAAATATGATATTTAAACTCACACTTAAGGCTGGCTTTACTGCCTATATAAACACTGCTTCCTGTAGCTTAAAAGCTGGAGGGAGACAAGGCTGGGGTGATGATGACAATAGTAAATATCTTTGAGTAAGTTTCTACAATTGTAATCACTAGAACCTGGAGTCTCCTTTCTTCTTTTATCTGATCCCAAATGCCTGGTATACTTCTTAAGGGCCTCTTATATTTGTTTGTCATCAAGCATAGTAATGTTTCACCAAACTGCCTGCCAACCTGACTGGTGAGCCACCAGTTCTGTCATTAATTTCACAACTGTGCTTGTTACTGCCACTTGACTATGTTTCCCTCAGAGTTTGGGAGAGTTTCTCTCAAGACTGGGGTTTGTGCATGTTTATATTGGGCTCTCCAGTGGGTGGCTGCTTGTTTTCTTTTAATCTGCACTTGAGGAAATTGGAACAAGTTTAGTTAGGACTAGGATGGATTATATTTGAGTGTCCCCACCCAGTCTCACAATCAAAACTATACCTCCAAGCTGATTGTGAGATAGTATCCTAGGAGAGCAAATGACTGATGCAATCAGAACAGTGCCTCTAGAGCATGATTCTCATACTCTCTGCTGGAGAGATGAGCAGGATCCTTCTGAGGAGCCCACAGCCATCCCTACTTATTTTTACAGGTGAATGGTGAACAATTCAATGGGCTTATCTTTATGTAGAACTAATTATGTCTTACCAATAAAACTACTGAGTAATGCATTAATATTTTGATGTAGAAATTACCGTATGGTTTATTCTTCCTCCAGAATAGAATCAACAGCAAAATAATAAAAAGGTAATTTACCTCATGCCCCTCACAGAATTGGCTTTTATGTGTCCTGTTCTTGGATCCCTGGCTTCAGGCAGAACAGCCTTTTGAGTGTCAGGATGGAGAAAGAATTGGGCTGACAGGAGACCATCTCCATCCCAGGACTGCTTTGCACGTCTAGGCCAGGGTCCCAGACTTAGTGCTTTCTGTGAGCTTTATGAGTAACATAGATGCATGCAACATTCAAGGTATAACAAAGAGGGTTGAGGTTGTGGTTAATCTGGAATGTAGGTGTTTTCTGTCAAAGAAATCTTCAGCTGCCACCCAATTTTTACCAAGTACTGCCATCTAAGGAGGCAGGTCCAGTGATGCTAATTCATCAGATTAAAATCAAAATCTGGGAATAAGAATAATGCTGTGGTCTAAATGTTCTTGTGTCATCTCTGCTCACCTTCCAAATTCCTAATCCCCAATGTGATAAGTTGAGGGGTGGGGCCTTTAGATGGTGATCAGGTCACCAAGGCTCTGCCCTCAAGAATGTTGTTGTTGTTGTTAGGTGCCGTCAGGTCATGTCCAACTCATAGCGACCCTCATAGGGTTTTCAATGGCTGACTGTTTCAGGATTGCCTTGGGAGTGGACTGCCAGGCGCGTCTCCCATTTTTGTGGTGCTGGGAATCGAACTCAGGACCTCAGAGACTGCAGAGCAGCCCTCTACCAACTGAGCTAAATCCCAGCCCGCCCTCAAGAATAGGGTTCTATAAAAGGCCTAGAGGAGCTTATTCACTCCATCTACCATGTAAGGAATAGGCCCTCATCAGACATCAAAGTTTCTGGCTCCTTGCTCTTGGATTGCTCAGCCTCTAGAAGAGTCCAAATCAGAATCTGGAGATTCTGTAAGAAATAAATGTTTGTTGCCTATAAATCACCCAGTTACGGTATTTTGTTATAGCAGCTGGACAGATTAAGACAGATAAATATAGGAAACACTTCAATTTTTAAATGTTTGGACTTTTAAATGTAATTGGACTTTCTTCTTAACCACTTTATAAACCAACACTTTCTGGGCTGAATAAAATATATATGTGAGCCAGACATGGCTTATACAGTTCTAGACTCAATCCTAGTCAATATTTCCCAAAGTGTGGTCCAAGATCCACCTGCATCAACATTGTTTTTTAAGTGAAGATTTGTAGGCTTCACCACAAATTTACTGAATCAGAATCTCCAGATCCTGGAGTTTTCAATAAGCATTCTAGGTAGAAATGAGAGAGGAAGTCATTCAACCTGCAGGTATTGGATTTTCTGAGATTGGGAGGTCTGAGAGGCAGGTATGTTCTCATATCAGAAATAACACATCATCCTCCTTATCATCACCATCATCTGGCTTATTCAGCCATTTAACTGATGTTTTCTGAGCTTCTGCTATAGCCCAAGTACTATTCTAGGCACTAGAGATGTGTGCTAACAAAAACCACTGAAATCACTGGTTTTGTTGAGCCTAATTCTAATGAAGAGAGGCAAAGAGAAAGAAGGTAGAGAGTAAAATCTAGTTTATTGGCAGGTGATGTTGCTAAAGAGAAACATTGAGTAAGGAAGGAAGACAGAAATTATGTATAAAGGAAGCGAAGAGAAAGGAGCTACAATGTCAGACAAGATTGTCCAAGAAACCCTCACTGTCCTTGGCAGAGGAGACCTGAAGGAAAGAAAGGGAGAGCAATCAGAAATCTTAGGGGAAAATATTCAAACTAAAACTGGAAAGGCCCTCAGATAATTGCAAAGGTCCTGAGGTAGAGGAGCAACATGGAAGGCAGAGGGTTGAGAGCAGTGAGCAAGAGGGGAGTAGTAGGAGGTGAGGACAGAGGGAACAGCAGTTTAGAAGTCATCTCAGTAATCCAAGTAGTCAGGATGATGGGGATAATGATGGACATGGTGAAAAGGGATTCAATTTTGGATGTTTTGAAGGTAGAGGTAACAAGGCTTTCTAATGAATCATACAGAGTGTGCGAGAGTCAAGAATGATGTCAAGGAGACTGAGGGCACAGCTCAGAGGTTGAGCACGTGCCTAGCATACATGAGGTCAGGGTTCAATCCCTACTACTAAATAGAAAGAAAGAAGGAAGGAAGGAAGGAAGGAGGGAGAAAGGAAGGAAAGAAAGAATCAAGGTTCTTGACCTTAAACAACAAGAATGGAGTTAGGGGGGTTGGAATCAAGATGGTGGACAGATAACACACACCTTCTGTTCCGGAGTAATGGGAAGCCTCAATTAGGGGTTTAAAACTCAAATTGAATAAATAGAAACAGTGATAATTTAGTTTGAGAGATAGAGAATGAAACTAGACGTATACTGAAATCAAAGATTTGGCTTCAGAGGAGCTACACAGTGGTCAGCAGTGGGACTGCCACCATTTTGCCATCACACAGACGGTGGATAGAATCCTGGAGCCTTGGAGGGGACTTCGCGCACACACACCCACGGGGGCTGGACCCAACACGGAGTGAAACCTTGGCAGCACACTCTCACCCTGCCTGCGGGACACAAACTACAAATTCCAAGTGAGTCAGTTTGAGGTGGCACATGGAATCACCATCTCTAGCGGCCACGGAGCGAACGGGGAAACCAGTGCCAGCGATACCCATCTAGAGCTGAGATGTGGCTCCCTCCCTCCTGTTGTGGCGGGTCAGATCTACAGACGCGATCTCCACAGATATATGGGCACACATATACCGGGATCCCAGACACACCAGAGGTGAGCCCAAATCAACCCACTCTACTGTGGAGAAATCTGGGGTTTGTGGAGGCGACTGAGCCCCACGTGGACAGAGAGCTCCTTTTTGGCAGAGCCTAGTGGCACAATTAGCCACAAGCAGAGCAGTCCGGAGCGCAATCACAGCACACAACAAAATCTGTTTCAGATTCCATCTGGGTCAGCAGGAGCGCATCCTGCCCACAAGAGTATATGGTCCTCTCAAGTGGGCAGAAAGCCCTGCATTAAAAAAACTCCAAGATAGCAGTCATATTCCCCCCATGCTGTAGGTTTGGGGGAGGTAATCTCTGATTTGGGGAATTGGCGCCCGAACTATGTGGGACAGGGAGAACTCCAGGGAAGACCCCACAGGTTCCACTGCCTCTCGAACAATACAATAGGCACAGAATATTTTGTGGAACAGACTCTTTGGGCACTCCATGCCCCGATTAAATCCAGGTTATTATGGAGAGTTTTGCTATATCAACCCAATAAGACCGACTGTTATTGCAGATTGTGTGGAAATACTGCCCCCTGAGTTCGGTAGGGAACACTGCATCCTGCAGTGTCGACTCCACCTGGTCGAACTGGGTGTCCTCAGTTCAGATTCCACCTCCAAGAACATATAAGTGTTTTTTTTTGTTTGTTTGTTTTTAAACGGGGGTTAACCCAGGGTCTTAAGCCTGCTTCCTTTGTGGGAGCTGGACTGACACGCTGTGCCCCCAGCCCATATATATTTTGCTTTCTGAGACAGGGTCTTGCTGGGTTTCACAGATCTCGGGCTTGCGATCCTCCTGCCACCATCCCCCAAGCCACTGGGATTCTAGGCGTCCATCACTGCACCTGACTACAAGAGTTTTTATATGTATGTGGAAGCATGTATGTGTGAGGTCTGGAATTTTATTTTATTTTATATTTTTTTCTTTTTATTTTCTTTTTTAAAATTTTTATTTTATTTTTATTTTATTATTATTATTATTATTATTATTATTATTATTATTATTATTTTGTATGGGGGTCCTGTGCCTGCTTGTTTGGTAGGTGCTGGACCACCGCACTGCTCCCTGGGACCCTTTCTTTTTTTTTTTTTTTTGCTTTTTGAGAAAGGGTCTAATTGGGTAGCACAGAAATTGGGCTTCCATCCCTTCTGCCTCTGACCCCCAAGCCACTGGGATTGCAGGTGTGCACCACCGCATCCGACTACAAGTGTTTTTATTTGTGTTTGGGAGAGTGCATGTGTGAGATTTGTTTCTTTTTTCTTTCTTTCTTTCTTTTCCTTTTTATTTTTCTCTTTTTCCTCCCTATTTTTCTTCCTTTCTCCTTTTACTCCCTTACCTTTTTCTATTCTCCTTCTCTATTTCTTAAGCTATATATGTGTCATAGTTTTAATCATTTATCCCTTAAATCTTAACCTTAACATTAATTTTGACAGTAATTTCTATTAGCCTCTGTCCTCTACCTCCTATTTCACCCTCTTCTATCACCAGATCCCCCCCTTTCTCACCCCACAGAAGAGAAACAAAATCTATTGCCTTCCTAACCCTTACCCCCCTTAGAGTTAGGCTGGTAGACTAAAGTGTCAACCACTCAGACCAAATAGCCAAGAACATACCCAGCTCATAAGTTCTAATAAGCACCATAGATTCAGCACCAATTTCAAAGGAATAACAGAAAAAGAAGTTCTGAATAACCAGGAGAGACAAATTCTATTTCCCAGACCACATTATGGGCAAATCAAGTAAATCTACAAAAACCACAAAGGGGCAAGATGGAGCTGAAGGCTCCACAGATCATAAATCCCCAAGAGATCGCTCCAAGGACTCACAATTCTTAGAGATCTCTGATTTGGAGTTCAGAGTCATGGTTACAAGCATGCTAAGAGAAATAAAGACAAATACTACAAATACACTGGAGATAATTGAAAGAAAGTTTTCTAATTTGGAAGCTGTTCTGTCATCCCAGTTAGAAATGATTAAGAAAAATCATGCCACTTTGCTTGATACTCAATCCAAATTATCAGAATTGAACACGGCTAATGAATCCTTCTCCTCAAGACTGGATGAATCAGAGTAAAGGATCTCTGAGGCACAAGATGACATAAACTAGCTGAAACACAAGCAATTAGAAATGGAGTCAATGATAAAAATTTTAAAAAAATATTTCCAAGAGAACTCAGGTAGAGGGGAAAAATATATATAAGAATTATGGGTATTCCTGAATGAGAAGAAAGAATCACTGGAGGCATTCACAACCTAGTAAATGATATCCTCAAGGAAAATTTCCCAAAGATAGCAAAGGAAATGGATACATACACCACTGAGACTTTCAGGACTCCCAGGAAGGCTGATTTAAATAGATCATCTTCGAGACACATCATAGCTTGATTTCTATCACTAGAGACCAGAGACGCTATCCTGCAAGCAGCAAGACAGAAGCCCCTTATTACTTATAAAAAACAGCCAATAAAAATTACTGTAGACTTTTCCATATCAACATTGAAAGCTAGAAAGGAATGGACACAGGTGATTCAAATATTAAGAAAAAATAATCTCCAGCCTAGACTAATATATCCAGCAAAATTATCTTTGACAATAGATGAGGAATATAAGACATTTAATGACATTGAAGATTTTAAATGATATGCAACAACCAAACCAGCACTGGAGAGGATAATAAATCAACTACCACAGCCAGGAGAGTTAAGACCACCTTACAAAGGAAATCAAAGAACTGGTTAGCTGAGATGAGTGCAACACAAGAAAGGTCCAAAGCAAATATGAATCATAAATAAGTAACAGGTAATGATTGGATAAATGACAAAAAATGCTCCTCAATAATCTCTATTAATGTAAATGGTCTTAACTCACCAATTAAGAGACAGAGGTAGGCTAATTGGATGAAAAAACACAAACCATCAAAATGTGGTATTCAAGAAACTCACCTAACTCACAAAAACTGGAATAAACTGAGAGTTAAGGGCTGGAAAAATGTATACCTAGCAGGGGGAGAACAAAAGAAACCAGATGTGGCAATTTTAATTTCAGATAGATTAAATTTCACTCCAAAACTAATTAAAAGAGATAAGGATGGTCACTATATTTTAATACAAGGAACAATCGATCAAGAATCAATAATGCTCCTTAATATTTATGCCCCAAACATAGGAGCTCCTAGCTTTATAATATAAACCTTATGGAATATAAAGAACTTTATTGGACCAGAATCAATAATAATGGGGGACTTCAATACCCCACTTGTGTCAAGAGACAGGTCATCAAACCAAAAAGCAACAGAGAAACGTCAAATCTAATCTCCACCCTATACCAGCTGGATCTTACAGATATATACAGAATATTTCATCCACACGATGAGGAATACACATTCTTCTCACCTCGACATGGTACGTTTTCTAAAATAGATCATATGCTAGTCCATAAGAACTCCCTCAACAAATACAAGAAAATAGAAATTATTCCATGTTCCTTATCAGATCGTAATGGGATAAAATTGGAGCTCAAGAACATGAATAATTCCAGAAACTTTACAAACTCATGGAGACTGAATAATTCACTACTGAATGACCCATGGATTGTTGATGAAATCAAGTTGGAATTTAAAAAATTCCTACAATCAAATGATGATGAAAACACATCATACCAAAACATATGGGATACAGCAAAGGCAGTTTTAAGAGGGAAGTTCATAGCATTAAGTGCCTTCATCAATAAAATAAAAATGAGACAAATAAATGACCTATTGACACAGCTTAAGACGCTAGAAATCCAACAAAAAAAAAAACCCTAAATGGAACATACGGAGGGAAATTACAAAAATAAAGGGAGAAATATCTCAATTAGAATCTAAAGAGATAATTCAAAAAATTAATAAGACTACGAGCTGGTTCTTTGAAAAGTTTAATAAAATAGACACCCCTCTGGCTAACCTCATCAAAAAGAAAAAGGAAAAATCTAACATAGTACAGATTAT
>VMDO01018783.1:0-41334 GCA_007922755.1 Pedetes capensis
TTTATCATTTTGATTGGACTAAGTTTATAATTATAAATTTTAATTATAAATTTATAATTTTATAAATTTATAAATTTAATTATAAATTTATAATTATAATTATAAATTTTAGAAGAATTATATTTTTACAAAACTTATTCTACATATACTATAGAAGAATAAATGTCTTCACTTATTTTTATCTAAATTAAGTTGTTAGGGACAATTCTAGTTACTTTGTATTTTATTGTTACATATTACATTCACTTTGCCAATATTGTTGTTGTTGTTGTTAGGTGGCATTGAGTCGTGTCCGACTCATAGCGACCCTCATAGGGTTTTCAATGGCAGATTGTTTCGGGATTGCCTTGGGAGTGGGTTGCCACATCCGTCTCCCATTTTTGCGGTGCTGGGAATTGAACTCGGGACCTCAGAGACTGCAGCACAGTGCTCTACCCACTGAGCTAAATCCCAGCCCATCCGACTCATATCGATCCTATATACAACAGGTGAAACAATATTGTCAGTGCTTCTGTGCTATTCATAGGGTTTTCAATGGCAGATTGATTTTTGGCAGTGGGTTGCCAGGTCCATCTCCCAAGCCTACAGCACCTGGTGTTCCCAGGCGGTCCCCCATCCAACTGCTAACCAGGCCGGACCCTGCTCTACCAGCTGAACTAAATCCCAGCCCTTGCCAATATATTTATAGATTATTTTTCAATGACATTCATGAGGGAAATTGGTCTGGAATTTTTCTTTCTCATAATACCTGGTTTTGATATGAAAGTTAACTGATCTCGTGAAATGGGAAAATAGTCATTTCCTATTCTTTCCAATATGCATATAACACTTGGGCTATTCCATTAGTATTTGGTATTACTCATGTAAATGTAAATGGAATTGGAATTTACTTGTAGGAGAAATTCCTATTAATGATTCAATTAGTTACTAAAGTATTCAAGTTTCTATCTCTTATGTGAGTTTTTGAAAGAAAAACTTTGTCACTGTTTACTTACTGTTTTTAAACTTGCTGTTACCAAAATTTTCTAAACAATCTCATATTTAACATGTACTATTATTGTTAATCTATCCTTTGACTCAGGATTAATATCTTACTATGCTCTTAAAAGTCATGGTATATGTTGCCTCATTTATTAATTTTTTAAATTGTTTTGGTTTGTAGTTTATCATAGTTTTTTCCCTCTTTTGACAGCTTTGTTTTTAGTAATAGTATAGTGATGTCTTATAAAAGAGCATGGGGAGTATCCTTTGTCTCTATATTTGGATAGTTTTTAAAAATTTTTTAATTAGTTAATTTTTAACAATTGTGTTATTTCTTCTGTATGTTTGAAGGAATTCTTGAGGAAAGTTATTTTGGCCTGGGATTTTCTTTTTAGAAAACTTTTAGTGATATGGTCTTGCTATATTGCCTAGATTGGCTCCAACCACCTGAGCTCAAACGAATCTCCTATCTTGGGCTCCACGTTAGCCAGGACTACAGGCATGTGTGATTGTACATGGCTTTCTTGAAAGATTTTAAGTTATGCATTCACTCTTTAAAAAAATGTAATTATATTTGGATCCATTTAATTTGAAGTCAATTTTGATAGACTGCATCTTTTAGAGAATACGACTATTTGATCTGCTTCAAATAAACTAGAATAAAATTTTAATAAGATTCCTCATCATCCTTTAATAGTAGAATTTTTAGTAATATCCTCGTCACTCATTCATAATATTGGTAAATCAAATCTCTTAAGTTTTTAACTAGTCTAACTGAGTTTCATCAATTTTATTGATTTTTATTAGTATTCCTTTTGATTTTATTGGTTTTCTCTATAGTTTGTTTTCTATTTAATTTGTTTTCAATTATATTATTATTACTTTTCCTGTTTATTTCCATAATGATTTAGTTGCATACCACAAATATTGATGTGTTGTATAGCTCTTCTCATTTAGTTCAAATTATTTTTGACTTCTCTTATGATTGTTCTAGTAACCTGTGGGTTTTTAAAAAGAACTGTTCAATTTTCAAGTATTTGGGGAAATTTTCCAGGTAACTTTCTGATATTGATTTTTAATTTAATGGCATGTGATAAAAGAATATTCTCTGTATGATAGCATCCTTTGTTGTTTTTTTAAAATAGCCCTCCCTATGGTCTATCTATGGGAGAAGGGCCTGGCAATCCACTCCCAAGGCAATCCCGAAATAGTCAGCCATTGAAAACCCTATGAGGGTCGCTATGAGTTGGATACCGACTCGACAGCACCTAACAACAACAACAACAACATGGTCTATCTGGTTGAATATTCTCTGAACACTTTATCAATATTTTTTCCTATTAAGTGGTGTAGAGTTCTATAGATATCAATGTCATGGTAAATGATAGTGTTACTTAAATCTTTTATATCCTTACCAATTTTTACTTTTCTTGTTTTATTAATTACCAGAGGAGTATTAAAATATAAAATTAAAATTATAATTTTATCTATTTCTTCATCTATTTCTGTTTTTCTTAATTTATTGTGAAAATCTATTATCTGATTACATATTTTCATTTGTTCCAGATTTATTATTTTATTATGAAATTCTTTTTATCACTCATAATATTTCTTTCCCTGAAATCTGTCTAAAATTATTATTACCATTCTTTCTTATGATTATTGTTTGCATAAGATACCTTTTATCCACCTTTTCTCTTCTAATGTGTTTATGTGTTTTGGACAGAATTGCATTCCCTCAAATTCATATGCTGAGATCTTATCCCTCAAAGTGATTTCATTTGGAGATAGTATCTTTAAGGAGATCCTAGGGTAAGTGATATCATAAGAGTTCAAATGATGTCCTTGTAAGAAGTAGAAGATATACCAAAGATCCATCCTGTTGGGCCCCACATTCGGGTGCCAACTCTATGTGGGGTGCGCACCTCCCGGTCCAGCCTGGAGGTTCGGACGGGCAGCGCCGCCACACACACAGATACTAAACACAGTTCACTCGGGACCCTCAGGTAAGGGGCGCAGACTCCTGCAGCCCTCGGGACCCCAGCGGAGATGGAAGAAAGGAAAAGCCTTAGGCACTTTTGCCTTCCAGGGGCAAACATCTGTGTTGGTCCTCTCGGTGGTCACAAGGAGACAGCTGTTGCTTCGTCGGTGAGCAGACAGAGAGCAGGTTCTTTTCCTTGTTGAGGATTGCAACGGGAGAGCATTCTTTCCTCACCAAAGTTCCGGGGGAGAGCAGCTGGAGAGGCTTTTTCTCATCGTTGGTCCGGGCAGGAACAGGTGAGAAGGCACAGAAAGGGTGCTAAAAGGGCCTAAAAGGGCCTAAAAGGTGGTGCCAAAAAAAGGTCGAGCTGCCGCAGTACAGCTCTTTATGTAGCTCACCCATGGAATGGCCTGAGCCAATCAGCTTTCAGTCCAATTTTCCAATCAGGAAGGGTTTTGTACAAACATGCAACCAAGTTACTTTCATTTTTCCTAGATTTCTAACTTACAAACCAGATATTCAAATGCCATTTTCCCAGTTTGGGAGTTTTTGCCAATTTCCTCCCAATTTTTTCCAACACATCTTTTTCTTTCTCTGTGGGCAAAGAAGAAAGACTATGTGAGGATACATCTAGTAGGTGGCTCTCTGCCAGTCAGTAAGGGAAATGGCACCAGAAAACAACTAGGGTTCTTTAATCTTGGATTTCCAGTCTCCAGAGAGTTATAAAATAAATATCTTCTGTTGAAGCCATCCATTCTGTGGAATGTTGTCCTGGCAACAAAGTAGATAAATACAATGAGTGCTAAAATTTACAGTGTATTTCCTACAGAAAACATATGCCTAGGGATTGCTTTTTAAAAATAAATATATAATTTTAAGCACATGCCTGTAATCCTAACAACTTGGGAGACTGAGCCATGAAGATTGTGAGTTGGAGGCCAGATGTAGCCTCCAAACTTGCAAGATCTTGTTTCAAAATACAAAATAAAAAAAGGGCCTTGGGATGCATCTCAGTAGTGGAATGTTCTGATTGCAATCCCATAGTACTGCAATAAAGAATTTATATGTATGCACACATACATGTTTGATTTTATAGCTTCTATCTATAATTGGTTAATGAAATGAAAAATTTAGAAACAAAGAAGAAGCCTGAGTAGTTGGAAAATATGGCCTCAGTGACAGACACAATGTTGGAGATCACATGATCGTTTTATCAGACCAATGACATTTCATTGCAAATACATTTTTTCACCACATTAAACAATGCCTATACACATGTAATCCAGCAGTTGGAACACATAGGAACTAAACTGACTCCATTTGTGGAAAGAAAAGATGGAAAAACTCAATATTAGAAGTCAGAATAAGAAAAAGTGCTAATTGTGGAACAGGCCATCAGCCACTCATATGCAGGTGTAAACTAGAACTGAAGAAAATTAGGACAAGTATATGCGAGCTAAAGTATGACTTTGATTATATCCCACCTGAGTTGAGAGACAATCTCAAGAACTGATTTGATGTGCTAGACACTAATGATGGAAGACAAGACAAGATGTGACATGATATCAAAGATATTATTTATCACTAAGGCAAAAGTTTATTACAAAGACAGGAAAAAAGACCAAATTACATATCAAAGAAACTCTGAAATTTGCCCTTGAATATCAAGCAGCTAAATTAAAAGGAAGGCATGATGAAGTTACAGAACTAAACAGAAGAATTCAAAAGAGAATCTTGAAAAGACAAAATCAAATATTATAATGACATGTGCAAACAGCTGGAGATACAGAATCAAAAGAGAAGAACATGCTCTGTTTTTCTCAACTTTAAAGAACTGAAGAAAAAATCCCAGCCTCCCATGGCAATAGTAAAGAGTTCTATAGGGAAAATATTAAATGATGCAAGAAACATCAAAAGAAGGAAGGAAAGAATACACAAAGTCATTATACCAAAAAGAATTGGTGAATGATCAACCATTTCAAGAGGCTGTACGTGATCAAAAACCAATAATACTGAAGAACAAAGTACAAACTACCTTGAAGGAATTGGCAAAACACAAGGCTCCAGGAATTGGTGGGTTTCCAATTGAGATGTTTCAATAAACAGATGCAGCACTGGAGATGCTCATTTATTTATGTTAAGAGATTTGGAAAACAGCTATCTGGCAAACTGACTAGAAGAGAACCATGTTTGTGTGTATTCCCGAGAAATGGGATCCAATTAAATGTGTAAATTATCAAATGATGTCATTAAGATATCATGCAAATAAATTTTGTTAAACATCATTCAAAAATGACTGCAGCAGTATATTGATAGGGAACTGTTGGAAAATGAAGCTGGATTCAGAACAGGGCATGGAATCAGGAACATCATTGCTGATATCAGATAGATACTAGCCAAAAGCGGAGAATACCAGAAAGATGTCCATCTATGTTTTATCAACTATGCAAAGGCATTTGACTGTGTGGATCATAAGAAATTATGGATAACATTGCAAAGAATGGGAAAACTAGAGCACTCAACTATACTCCTGAGTAATTTGTACATAGAACAGGGGCAGTTGTTTGAACACAACAAGGAAACACTGGTTGGTTTAAACTTGACAAAGGTGTGTGTCAGGGCTGTAACCCTTTCACCATACCTCTTCAATGTCTATGTGGAGCAAATAATCCAAGAAGCCGAACTTTATGATGAAGAATGCGGCATCAGGATTGGAGTAAAGCTCATTAATAACTTGTGTAATGCAGATGACACAACTTTGCTTGCTGAAAGTGAGGAATATTTGAAACATTCACTGCTGAAGATCAAGGAACACAGCCTTTACTACAGATTGTGCCTCAACATCAATAAAACAAAAATCCTTACAACAAGATCAGTAAGCAACTTCATGATAAATGGAGAGAAGATTGAGGTCTGAGATTTTGCTTTATTTGGTTGTACAATCAACATCCATGGGAACAGCAGTCAAGAAATCAAAGACACATCGCATTGTGAAAAGCTGTTCCAAAAGACCTCTGTAAAGTATTGAAAAGTAAAGATGTTACATTGAAGATGAAGGTGCACCTGACTCATGCCATGGTATTTTCAGTTGCATGGTACGCTTGTGAATGCTGCACAATGAATAGGGAGACAGGAGAAGAACTAGTGCCTTTGAATTATGGTGCTGGAGATGAATATTAACTATACCTTGGACCGCAAAAGGATTCAACAGCTCCATCCTAGAAGGGCAACCAGCGTCCTCTTTGGAAGCAAGAATGGCTAGACTGTGTCATAAGTATTTTGGACATGTAGTCAGGAGGGACCAATCCCTGGAAAAGGACATGTATTGGAGACTGGTGGGCGAACAAAAAAATGTAAAACCCTCAACTAAATGGATTGACTCAATAGATCCAACAATGGGACTAAACATAAAAAAATGAAAATCATGTGCCTTGCACAGTGTTGCGGAGTGTTCTGTTCTGTTGTACATAGGGTCTCTATGAGTTGGTTGAGGGCACCTAACAACAACAACAATCTTCAATTGGAGTGTTTAGATTAGATTATTTTCATTTAATATCTTTTTTTCCCTAGTATTAGTTAATTGAACCTAGAGCCTCATGCCTGGTAGGTATGTACTCTACCACTGAGCGGCACCCTTCAATACAGCCTTTTTTATTTTTATTTTAAGTCAAGCTCATTAAATTGTAAATGTTGTCTCTGGCCTCTTATTTGAGATCTTCCTGCTTCAGCCACCTGAGTAGTTAAAATTATAGGTATGTGTCATGGTACCTGGCTTTTTAATGTCACTGTTGATATTGTACAAAAGAATGACCTGGCAGCCCACTCCTGTAACAATCCTGAAACAATCAGCCATTGAAAACTTTATGAATAGCAGAGAAGCACTAACATAATACAGGTATGGGACAGTGTGGGGGACTGTTCTGTTCTGTTGTATATAGGATTGCTATGAGTCAGACCTGATCTGACAGCACTTAACAACAGCTTTGATATTGTTTCCCCACTTGTCTGTCAGCTTGTTGTGCTGTGGAGGCTTGCATGTTGCTGTCACACTGAAAGCTATGCCACTGGTATTTCAGTTACCAGCAGAGCCATCCATAGTTTCAGCTGAGCTTCCTGACTAAAACAATGTGGGAAGAAGGACTTGGAAGCCCACACCTGAAACAATTAGCTATTGAAAACTCTATGACTAGCACAGAGACACTGTCAAATATAGGGCCAGGAAATGAGATCCCTAGGTTGGAAGGTATTCAAAAGACGTTTGGGAAGAATTGCCTCCTCAAAGTGGAGTCAATCTTAATAAAGGGAATGGAATAAAGCCCTTGAGTTATCTAATTGCTGCTGTGGCACAACTCAAAATGAGAAGAAACACAGTGTCTGCAACAATGGCTCAAACATTAAAAAAAAAAAAAAAAAAAAAAAAAAAAAAAAGCTCGTGTATGGCAGTGTCTAGTAGTGTTTTGTTCTGTTATACATAGGGTCAATATGAATCAGACCCAACTTGTTGGCACCTAACAACAACATTGATATTGTTAGATTTATCTACCATTGGGTTACTAATTATTTACCCTCTCTCTTTTGTTTTTCCTCTTTCCTTGTCTTTTATATATTTTCAGTAATTTTTAGCATTTTATCTAATCTCTTAGTCCCTTTTCTGTTTTATTTATTTTTATGGTGACTTCATGTATTTATTTCTTATCATGGTTTATCTTCAAATTCAATTTATACCACTTCATTTATAATGAAATAACATAATATACTCTATTTTTCTTTCCCATTTCCATGATTGGTACCTTTTTCTTGTACATTTTCCTTTACATATATTGTAAATTTTATAAAACACCATTACTTTTAGTTTTTATTAAAAAAAATTAAAAGTTGAAGAGATGAAAAGTCTTTTATTTACTAGTATGCCTATTATTTTTAGTGTTTTCTAGTCATTTGTATAAATCTCAGTTTCCATCTGGTGTTGATTTTCTTAGGCTAGAAGAACTTCCTATAACATTTTTTTGGGGGGGCCGTACGAATCTCTCAGGTTTTGTTTGTCAGACTGCAAGATATTAAAATTTTAGTTTGATTTTTTCCTATTCCCATAAAAATGTCATTTATGTATATGAGACATATAGGGAGTGGCCACGAGTCAGTTTACCTTTTTTCACATGAGAAAGCAATCAATCTTTACGTTATGTGTCTCCTCTGATTCACTGTTTTTTTGTCATTTCATTATGATGTGCCTTTGTATTTTTATCTTGTTTTATTCTGCTTTTCTTTGACTGAACTTTTTGATACTCTGGCTTTGTAGATTTCATTAATTTTGGAAGTTTTGGGCTGCTATTTTTCATACAAATTTTCTGTTCCTTTTCTCCTCCTTGAACTCAAGTTATATGACAAACTGTCCTGTCGGCTGCTACAACTGACTGAGTTTCTCTGTTTCCTTTTTATTTTTCTGTTTTTGTTTTAATATTTGCCTTTTTGCTATCTGTGGTTGTGGTTCAGTTTATATTATTTCCATTGCTATGCCCTTAGGTCCATTAGTCTTTTGTCCTGCAATGTATAATCTACTGCTGAATCCATCAAATGAAATTTTTATTTCAGAGATTGAGTATTTCCTTCTTACCAGTTCAGTATTTTTCCCCATTGCTATGGGATTGAGCATAGGGCCTTGTGCATGTTAGGCAAGTGTTCTACCACTGAGCTGCACTGAAGTCCATTATATATTTATTTTTATTTTGACACAGGATCTTTCTAAATTGTGCAGGTTGCTTCTGGCCTCGAATTTGCAATCTTCCTGTCTCAGTCTCCTGAGTCATTGGGATTACAGACATGTGTCGTGGTGCCTGGCTTTGTTTGGTTCTTCTAAATATATTCTGTTTCATTCCTCATTTTGTTTATCTTTACCTTTAAATCCTTAAACATATTTGTAGGAACTGTTGTCTAAATTCTTATTTGATCATTCCATCCTCTCTGTCACTTTTGGACTCTTTCTGCTTACTGATTTTTTTTCTTGATTATGGGTCATATTTTCCTGCTTCTTTCCTCACATGTCTAGTGATGTAGTAGATACTTTGAATTTTCTGTTCTTGATGCTGGGTTTTATTGTTTTCCTTTAAAGAGTTTGGATTTATTTTAGCAGTCAGAGAAATTGCATGTGGATTAACTTAGTTCTTTTTATGCTTGGTTTAAATTTGCTCAAAGTAGGTCTAGAATAGTCTTTGCTCAAATCTAATTTAGGCCTCCTACTAAGATGAGAAGCCTACAGCCATACCACCCTGGCATCCAAGTGTGTCTGATGTGGGAGGCTAAGCAGGGTTGGGCCTGGTTAGTAATTAGATGGGAGACCACCAGGGAATACCAGGTGCTGTAAGCTAGGGAAGAGGACCTGGCAGCCCACTACCAAAGCAGTCAACTATTGAAATCCCCATGAATTGCAGAGAAGCACTGATGATAGTAGCAGGCATGGCACAATGTCAGAGAGTGTTTTGTCTTTTGTGCATAGGGTGAGTCAACTCAAAGTTACCGAACAAGAACAACTAAGGTGAGAACTATGTGTTGATTGCCCCCAGTTTTGAAGTAAATTCTTCTATTCTTACTGGGTTGGAAATTGAATGTTTCCAAATAACCTATGATTTCTAGGAAGTTTAAATTACATTCTGTACTCACACAGTTTAGATTTAAGCACAGATTCATTATGCATGTAGATTTCTGGAGCTAATTCTCTGTGTAGCCCTCATTTCTGATTTTTGGTGGCACCAATTCAAGTTCCCTGAGCCACTAAAAACTCCAATCTACATCTCCTTAAATTAGTGACTTTACCTGTTCCATCTGGGATTCTTCTTCCTGTACCACCATTCAGAAAGTTCTTTTTGGCCCAAACTAGGCTAGCAATTTTAGGCCTCCTCTCTCAGTTGATAGAGTGCTGCTGTGCAGTCTCTGAGGTCCCGAGTTCAATTCCCAGTACTGCAAAAACTGGAGAAGGATGTGACAAGCCACTCTCAAGGCAATCCCAAAACAGCCATTGCAAACCTTATAATTATAAGGGTCTCTTTGAGTCGGACAGGACTTGAAGGCACCTAACAACAACAACAACAACAACAACAACAACAACAACAACAACAGCAAACTCAAATGGTTCCTTCTTTGCAGGGAGCCAGCTCTACATATTGCTCAATATTTGAAACTCTTGTCTTATGAGTTTTTGGTTGTGAATTCATATTTGGTTTACATTAATGCCTTTTTTCTTTCTGTAAGATAGGTGTGCTAATAATGTCTAAAATCCCTGCCCTAAAATAGAAGCCTCAATTTATGCCCCTTTTTTGTGTCTCTCACCTCTGCTTATTTCTCTTTCCACAGCACTTATGTAGTCTTTCATCCTCAGAGAACTCCTTTAGAATGTGTTTACCATTCAGCATTTTGAACTCAGCTTTGCTTTTTTTTTTTAGGGAATGTGTGTGGGTGGTCCTGGGGGATTTCCCTTGCTTTCTGAAAGCACAAGGCTACAATAAAAAGTATGTTTTATGCAGTTCCCAGTTGTGTGGATCAGGAAGAGTTTTCAGATGATTTTATTTACCATGTTGCTGTACATGAAATTCTTCTGAATTTCCGTTTTCAACTAGAAACTTAGTTTATGGATATTATTTCTAACACATTTAGATTTGGATTTGAGTATTATTAAGCCATGCTGTTTTTTGATTTCATATTTTTCTCCTCATTTCTTGTCTCTTGTAGCATTATAGTCCTTTTCAGTTCATTTTAAGGATTTGGGCATTGTCATGGTCAATTTTATGTGTCAACTTTGCTAGACCATTGTGCTCAGATGTTTGATCAAATACTAATCTGATGTTTCTGTGAAGGATTTTTTTTTCAATGGTGAACTAGGGCGTTGAGTAAAGCAGATTATCCTTCATAATGTGGTGTGGGCAAACACATATAATCAGTGGACTGAAGACTGACCACCTCACATCAAGAAGGAATTCAGCCAGTAGCCTACAATTAGACTCAAAGTACAACTCTTCCTTAGTCTCTAGCCTACTGGTCTAGCTCATCTGAATTTTGGACTCTCAAGACTTTCACAATTGATGCCTTAAAACAAATTCTCTCTCTCTCTCTCTCTCTCTCTCTCTCTCTCTCCCCCCTCTTCCCCTTTCTACCTGTCTCTGTCTCTGTCTCCCCCACCCCTCACACACATACACACAGGCACACACACACACACACACACACACACACACACACACACACACACAGTGTTGGTTCTGTTTCTCTGTAGCATGCTAATGTAGGCATATATATTTAGTTGATAAACAATCAACTATTGAAAACCCTATGAGGGTTGCTATGAGTTGGACATGACCTGACAGCACCTAAGAACAACAACATCAACAATTCTTTAAATGCCTATGTTCACTTTTTTTTCTTTTAGTGCTGACGATTGAACCCAGGGCTTCATGTATGCTTGGCAAGTTCTCTACCACCGAGCTGCCCACTTAAACGCTTTTTAATTATTTTTTTAATTTGGAGATAGGGTCTTGCTAAGCTGCATAGACTGCCTCCAGCCTCCAATTTGTGATACTGCTGCCTCAGCCTCCTGAGTAGCTGGGATTACAGGTGTTTGGCATTGGCACCCAGGTTACATGCACATTTTTAACCAGCATCCCTAACCCACTGATCTCTCTAGTTTATCACTATCAGTCCATCTTTTCCTGTCTGTAACTCTCTTAGATAGTTTAGGTAGCTGTAACAAATGTAACACTGAATGAGTGGCTTAAACAACAAGCATGTACTTTTGAGGTATTGAAGTTGAAGATCAAAGTGCAGGAAGATCTGTCAGATGCTGAGGACACTTTTCATGGTTTATAGATAGCCACTATCCTGTTGTACTCTCACATAACAGAGGGCAGAGAGAGAGGGAGGGAGAAAGAGAGAAGTGGGGGGGGGAGAGGGAATGAGAGAAGGGGGGAGGGAGAGAGAGGAATCCAATTCTTTTACATCTTTCCTTTTTAAGAGCACAATCCCATTCATGAAGGCTTCACATTCATGACCCAATTATCTCCCAAAGGTCTCATTTCCAAATACCATCACATTGGGAATTAGACTTCAACATATTAATTTGAGGGGATACAAACATTCAGCCCATAAGCACTGACCACAATTGATCATTAATTTCTACCAGACCCTCATGTTTCATAGGCTAGTGTTTTCTTGTGTTTTAGTTCATCTTTTAAATAAATTATGCATATTTATTATTGTTTTTATATTGACACTCATGTAAGTTTTTATATTCACTTCTTTCTAATTCCATTTACTTCTTAGGATTTAGTTACCATTTCCTGAAGTAAGTCTTTTAATACCATTCAGCAAGAGTTTGTGAGTGAGAAATTGTCATTGTTGAGATATGCCTTTTATTTACCCTGTTTTTATTTTTAATAATTTTTTTTTTGTGGGAACAAGGGCTTCACACATGCTAGGGAAGTGCACTACTACTAAGCTGCTCCCAAGTCCCTTATTTATTTATTTAATTTATTTAATTTCTTTCTTTCTTATTTTTTTCAACACTGGGGTTGAACCTAGGGCCTACTGCTTGCATGCTTTGCAAGTGCTGTACCACTGAGCTGTACCTCCAGCCCATTGTTTTTTTTTTTTTTTTTACTTTTTGAGGCAGGGTCTTGCTAAATTATGCAAACTGCCTCTGGTCTCAGACTTGTGATCCTCCTACCTCTGCCTCCTTTTTTATTTTTATCTTGAGACAGAGTCTTTCTAAGTTACACAGGCTGCTCCTGGCCTTCAACTTGTGATCCCCTTGCTTTAGCCTTCTGAGTCTCGGGGATTTCAGGGGTGCATCACAAGTGCACAGGTCTACTCTCAGTTTTTATTGATGATTTAAATGAGTTTAGAATAAGTATTTTATATTAAGACGTTGAAGGTGTTATTGTGGTGAACTAGGTTTTCTGTCTATAGAATATTCTCTGATTTAAGTTCTTTTCTTTTCTTTTCTTTTCTTTTTCTTTTTTTTTTTCTTTTTAAGTTTTTTTGCAGTGTTGAGGGTTGACCACAGGACCTCCCATATGCTAGGCAAGTGCTGTACCCTGGAGCTGCACCCCACCACCTCTGTATTTTTTCATATTCTAGTCTGGGTCTAGCTAAATTGCACAGGCTTCCTCTTGGCCTTGAACTTGTGATCCTCCTGCCTCAGCCTGCCAACTTGCTGGGATTACAGGCATGTACTACCATGCTTGGCATATTTTTTTTTTTTTTTTTGTGGTGATAGGGATCAAACCCAGAGCCTCAGACATGCTTACCAAGTGCTCCATTACTGAGCCTAATCCCTAGTACAAGATTTTTTTGTTTTGTATTAATTTTCTATAGTTTCATTAAGACATGTTTGCTTGTAGTATTTGTGTACTTAATATCTTTGAGATTTCTTTTTCTTGATCTTGATAGTTTAAGGCTTTTATGGTATTTGAAAAGTCTTAAACCATTTTCTTATGTTGTAGTGCATTATTCTCTTCCTCTTTATTGTATTTATGGTATGTATATCTGCCTTTCTCATTTTCTCCTATATATACTTAAGTTTTTTTATATATGCTAAGTTCCAGCCCTCTTTGTTGCATCTGCATAATTTCCCCATTTTTCTCTTCCAAGTTATGAATTTGTTTTAGCTGGGTCAAATCTGCTATTGAATGCAGCCATTTTATTTCTTTTTTGCATTTTAATACTATTTTCTACATTCCAAGTTCTATTGTATATATTCCTTTCAAATGTACATATTCTATTTCCACATTTTTATTCATATGTTTAAATAAATGTGTTTTTCTTTCAGATCATTCTATAAATTTCAAACTCTTAAAATTCTAATTCAGATCTTTTGTCTCCAAAGTTTCACTATTGGTGGATATATCTCGTGTGTAGCAATTTTTGACTATGAACTCATCTTGAGTGGGATTTTGTGTGTGTATGTGTGTGTGTGAGTTCGGGGGAGAGAGAGAGAGAGAGAGAGAGAGAGAGAGAGAGAGAGAGAGAGAGAGAGAGAGAGAGAGAATATGCATACTATAGTTTGAGTTAAAGGGACTTCCAGTTCTGTTTTGTTTTTGTGTCTCATTCAACAGCTTCAGGCTATTTCTTGCCTGTTATAAAAGTCTTTCTTAAATTTTAAACATGTGGTTTCTGTATTATTGGAAAATTGTAACTAAAAGCTAGAACCATGTGAGTCGAAAGAATGTGTTTTGTCGAAAGAATGTGTTTTTGAATTTTCTGGAGATATATTTTTTTTCTACTGAGATTATAGGCAAAGAAAGGCTCTTGGTTCCTTTATATCCAATAGTTGTTTTTTCCTAGTTCATTCTCTAGGGTCTTGTTTTGACTGTGTGTACGTGGGAATGTGTATGTATCAGTTACATACTTCCAACTTTTAATTCCAACTACTCCACACATATTGCCAGCCCCAGTACAATGCGACTTGTATTGAAATGAAAATTAACACCCTCATCTAACTAGCACTGCTACTTACACAGAGTGATTTAACACTTACCACTCTGCTACTCAGTTATCTTTTATTTTGATCACATCACTAATTCATAGGTGAGCTTGGCTATTGTACTAAGTGGTATTACACATACATTTAATATATAATTTGCTATATTAACAATTCTAGATATTTATATTGAGAAAGATTTGGAGATTCTGGACTATTTTTACATTTCCAACAGGTCATATTGACATGGCTAATGTGGCATCCAATCTCGTCAGATCTTGGAAGCTAAGGAGGGTTGGGCCTGGTTAGTACTTGGACGGGAGACCACCTGGGAACACCAGGTGCTGTAGGCTTGGGAGATGGGCCCGACAACCCACTCCCAAAAATCAATCCACCATTGAAAACCCTATGAACAGCAGAGAAGCACTGACAATACTGTTTTGCCTGTCGTAGGTAGGGTCGATATGAGTGGGATACCGACTCGACAGCACCTAACAACAGGAACAACGATTGGATAGTTATCACAGACTGGAATACCTATGTAGCAACTGATATCAGTGGTAATATGTGTTTATGCTAGTGAGAAAAGGTAGTGTAGTATGCATTGCTTTGGGAATTAGTTTGCTTCAACTACATGAACCCAGAACTGGATCTTTAGTTTCTCTCTCTCTCTCTCTCTCTCTCTCTCTCTCTCTCTCTGTCTCTCTGTCTGTCTGTCTGTCTCTCTCTCCAATGTCTCACTGTGTAACCCAGGCTTCCTTGGAACTTATGTTGACCAGGCTGGCCTCAAACTCACATGGATCCTCCTGCCTCAGTCTTAGCCACCACGCTAAGCTTATCTTCTCCTCTAAATAAGATACAGCTTTTGGTCAATGATGTAGAGAAATTTATCTTTTAGTTTCTTCTTACAGTTTCATTCCAAGTTTCTTCTTGGCTAATAGTAGTAACATTTTTTTTCAAAATAAACATTTTGAGTAATTATATATTTATTGAAAATTATAAAAGATAATACAGAGAAATTCCTGTATAACTCTTATCCAGTTCCCTCCATTGTTGAAATCTTGTACTACTATGGTCCATTTACCACATTTAGGATCCTGACAGTACATCACTATTAAGTAAATCCAGATTTTATGTGTGTTTTTAAACCAAGAAGCCACATTACCTTTAGTTTTGACAGACTCCTAGTACCCACTGATCTGTAAAATTTCTTAGCTTTCCTGTGTTTTATTGTGACCTTGATTGTCTTGAGGAGGCTACTCCTCAGATACCTTGTAGAACAATGAAACATCTAGGTTATCTGATATATCTCATAGTTATAATGGGATTGTGAACAGATAATACTTATTGTCACACCATATATCATTGATAATGCTAACTGTAGATGATAACTTAGGTTAGTATTTGATTTATTAAAAAATTACAAAGAGAGAACACTAAGTTGCCATATATATATCACACTCAATTTCCCTGATGGTTAACAATTTACATGAGGATATTACACTTGTCACAATTAATAAACCAATATTGATACTATTATTAAGGAAACACATACTTTATTCAGATTTTATTATTTTATATTTAATGTCCTTTTCTACCACAGTATCTTTTTACCTATGAAAGTTTCTCAGAATTCATTTTTTTCAAGGATATCTTTGAAGAGTCCTGGGAAGACCTGTTGTAAAAGGTATCTCAACTGGGATGTCTGTTATTATTATTTTTTTATGATTAGACTGTAATGTGGGGTTGAAGAGGAAGATCACAGAGATAAATCACTATTGTTTATGGTACACATTAGTAAGAGTATATATAGCCACTATGTTAATGTTAATCTTGAATACCTAGCAGAATTAATGTTTTTCCAATTCACCTATTATAATTTTTTTCTTCCTTTCCATGTTGTACTGATTGAATGTTGTTGTGGTTAGGTTCTATTGAAAGAAAGTCAAAATATGTAGCCCACACTTAAGGAGTAGAGAGTTGCTCTGTACCCCTTTAAGGACAGAGTACCTATATAATTTATTTGGTACCCTTCTGCATGAGAGATTGGCTACTCTACCTCATTTATTTATTTATTGAATCATTTCTTTATATCAGTTAGGCACATGGGTATTTTTTTCTATTTTGGGTTGTATAATTATACTCTATCACTACTTTATTTTGATGTGTGACTTATTCCAGTTTTACCACTGGAATTTTATCATTTCATTTCTGTGTCCACCTTTCCTCTCCACTTTTATTGCATTAAAATACATTAACAGAAAAATTTTCCATGTTACATGGGATAATAATTCTAAAACATTATATAATTACACTGGGATACAACATTTAAATAATGGGTAGCTGATAATGGGAACCATACTCCTCACTGTTTTCATGGAAGATTATAGATAAGTAAGGAGAGAAAAAGTAAGAATAATTCATATGGTCAAGGGATTAAGTTAGAGACAATAATGTGAGCTCATGTTTATCTTAATATACTACAGATAAGCATTACCATATTGATCATTTTAAGGGTAAGTTCTGTGATATTAAATACATCTATGGTGTTGAATAAGGGTCACAACCATGTATCTCGGAACTCATTCCATCCTGCAAACTGAAACTCTATATCCATTAACTAGTAATATCTTGTGCTACCAGCTCCTGACAATCACCATTCTACTTTCTCTTGCTATGATTTTTACTTTTATAAGTGAGATTGTACTGTATTTGTTTTTTGCTTACTTCCTTATTCCACTTAGTATATTGTTCTCAAGATCCATCCATGTGTAGCATATCTCAGAATTTTCATCCTTTTATGTGGCTGAATAATATTCATATATATATATATATATATATATATATATATATATATATACACACAGAGACACAGAGACACACACACAAATATATACACGCACATATATATGTGAATACACCCACACATTTTGCTTATCCATTTGTCCATTGATGGACACTTGAGTTACTTCTTTATTTTAGATGCTGTGAAAATGGAACTATAAAAATAACTATAAAAACGTGTTTAAGACCCAGTTTTCAATCCGTTTGGGTATTTACCCAAAAGAACATAGTTAAATTGAAGTAGATTTGAATTGCTAGATCATATGGTAATTTTAATTTTTAATTTTTTTTTGAGGAACTACCATACTGTTTATTATGTTGTTATTGCTGTGGTTGTTAGGTGCCATCGAGTCGGTATCCGACTCATAGCGACCTTCATAGGGTTTTCAATGGCTGACTGTTTTGGGATTGCCTTGGAAGTGGATTGCCAGGCCCTTCTCCCATTTTTATGGTGCTGGGAATTGAAGTCGGGACCTCAGAGACTGCAGCGCAGTGCTTTACCAACTGAGCTAAATCCAGCCCATACTGTTTATTATAGGTACACCATTTTACATTCCCACTAACAGTGCACAAGGTTCCAATTCCTCTACATCCTCAAACACATTTATTTTCTATTTTTAAAAAACATTGGCCATCATAGTCAGTGTGATAGGGGCTGGAGGTTGGCTCAATTGGTAGAGTGCCACTCTGCCCTCTGTGAGGACTGAGTTCGATCCTCAGCACCACAAAAATGGGAGAAGCACGTGGCAGCCCACTCCCAAAATAATCCTGAAACAAGCACACATTGAAACCCCTATGAATAGCAGGGAAGCACTGACATAGTGCTGGCCATGACACAAGAGTCTGGGAGTGTTTCATTCTGTTGTAGATAAGGTTGCTATGAGTTGGACACAACTCAACAGCACCTAACAACAACAAAGAGTAGGTGTGAGGTGGTATCTCATAGCTTTGATCTGCATTTCCCTTATGATTAGTACTGTTGAACTTTCCATGTACTTCTTGACCATTTTTATATCTTTTTGAGGGCAATGTCTATACTGGTACCTTATTTGGTCCCTTACATTTGAGAATAGTGATCAAAATTAAGATCTGCAGACAAAGTTGCTCATTGCTACTGGGTTGCCATTACATACAAGACCTCTGCTGACAAGCCAAGAAATATATGTGTGTTTACCTACAGGTGAATATAGCCATGTCTGGAAGTATTTCCATGTGTAACTATCTGGTATCTGTATTGAGCTAATCATGAGTTCACATTATTGTCTCTATCTCAATCCCAGACCACGTAAATTGTCCTGCTTTTCTCTCCTTGTCTCTAATCTTCCATGCCAACAGTGAGAAACCTAGTCCCTATTTTCTGTCAGTTATTTCTTAAATGTTCAATCCCAGTATAAATGTATAGTGTTTCAGAAGTATTAACATATGTCACATGGGGAACAACATTATCAAGTAGTATACCATGCACTTGTAAATTTCCTTTTGCCTTTAGTTTTATTATAGACTCACTTATACCTAAGAATACTTATGTCAGCATATTTTCTTCCTACTCTTCCAGTGAGGTTGCATCGTACATTTACGATGCTGTTAGATTTTTTTTTTTCCCACACTCTACATTCCACCTGAAATTCCCAAGGTCCAAATGCTGTTGAGTTTTCTAATTTACTTCCATTAATGTTCATTGACATATTAATGTTTACTGTTTTTTTCCTGCAGTTTTATGTATTTTGAAAGATGTATAATGTCACATATAAATCATTATAGTATCACTCAGAATCATTTCAATGTGCTTCACCTTTCAGATCTGAGCAGATGGCATTGTTAATGTGTTTAATATCTCTAATAATTTCCCTTTCCATAATTTCATATAAATATAGGAATACAGTATGTAGCTTTTTATTTATGCTTTTTTTCATTTAGATTCATCCATATCTTCCTGTGTCTTTTTAGCTCACTCATTGCCAGTGCTCAACAGTATTCCATCATGGGGATAGACTATACTTTGTTTATTCCTTCACTGCTTAAAAGCCACTTTTATAATAATAGGTTTTGAAAGTTATGAATAAAATCTCCATAACAAGAACATGTAGATTTTTAGTGTAGATGAAAGAAAGTTTTTTTTAATATGTTGAACAAATTTCTAAGAATATGATAGATGAGCCTTATGAAGAGATAATGTTGGGCTTTATAAGAAATATCCAAAGTGTGTTCCTAGGAGATCATTCTATTTTTCATTCCCAGGACTTATGAATGAGAGTTTCTATTGTTCCACATACTTGCTATTAACTGTTATTATTAGTATTTTGAATTTTAGTCATTCTAATAACTGTGTAGTGGTGTCTCATTGTTTGCTTTCACAATCCCCTACCTGAAAATAATGTTTAGCATCTTATATTTCTTCATATTTCATGCAATTATTTACTAACTGCAAACTCTGAGGTAACTATTCATATGTTTTGCCCATATTAAAACTGGATTATTTGTTTACTTATTGATGAGTGCTGAGTTTTGTAGTACAAATTTAGAATGCAAACCATTTATCCAATATGTTCCTTGTAAATATTTTCTCTCAGTGTGTGGTATGTCTTTTTATTCTGTTGGTGTTATTTCACAGCATAAAAATTTTAAATTTAAAAAAGTCTGGTTTCTTATTTTCTTTAATGTGTTGTTTCTGGTAATATTTCTAAGAAAAGCTGCCTTAAATAAGGTCATGTAGTTGGTTTGGTTTTCTTTCCAGTTTTATCATTTTGCATTTTATCTTTAGATTTATAATCCATTTTAAGTTGCTGTTTATCAAAAGAATAAAGTCTGTGTCTAGACATTCATTTTTACATATGGACTTTCAGTTGTGGCAGCACCATTAGGGAAAGGTTATCTTTTCTCCATTGAATTTTCCATGCTTCTAGTCAGAGTCTGCAGCCATAGCACTCTCACATTTGATGTTACCTGATCTTGGAAGCAAAGCAGGGCTGGCCCTGTTAGTCCTGGGATGGGAGACAATCTGGGATTATGAGGTGCTGCAGGAGAAGGAGAAGGATGTGGCAGCCCCCTCCCAAAACAATCTGCCATTGCAAACCCTAACAATATCAGAGAAGCACTGACAGTAGTGCCTGGCATGACAGTGTTGGGAAATATTTCATCATTTGTACATAGGGTTACTGTGAGTCAGACCTGACTCGATGACACCTAACAACAATGACAATTAGTCAAAGATCGGTTAACAATATTTGCGTGATTCTGCTTTTGGGCTCTCTACTATGTTCCAGTGATCTATGTGTGTGTTTTAACCAACATAAATGTTTGACCTTCCTATACTTCTTCAAAGCAAACAGTTATAGTGTTGATTTTTTTTATATAGAAAATTGTCTCATCTATAAATAAGATAGTTTTTTTCTCATTTCCAATCTAAAATCTTATGGCTCTTTCTAGTATTTTTTACAGGTAGACTTTTTGGTATGATATTATATAGGAGATATGAGGAAGGGCATACTTGCTTTGCACATGATCATAGTTGTAGAGCATCAAACTCCTCACCACTGTTGTTGTTAAGTCCCATCAAATTGGGTCCAACTCAAACGACCCTATGTACAACAAAATGAAACGCTCTGACTCTGTGCCAGGAACATGATCTTTTTTATATTTAACCCTATTGTTGCAGCCATATGTCAATCCATTTACTTGACAATGTTCTGTTTGCTCATTGACCAGCCACTCTCCCAGGGATCATTTCCCTCTCCAGGGATTGGTCTCTCCTGATATGTCTAAAATATATAAGATACAGTCTAGCCATCCTTGTTTCCAAGGAACACTCTGGTTGTACTTCAAGGATGGATCTGTTGGTTCTTTTGGCAGTCCTTCATATATTTAATATTTGTCTCCAGCACTGTAATTCAAAAGCATCAATTCTTCTCCTGTCTGCCTTATTCCATGTCCAGCTTCCACAACCCTATGATGTGACTGAAAAATCCATGGAATGAGTCAGGTGCACCTTTATCTTCAACATGGCATCTTTACTTTGCAACATTTTAAAAAGATCTTTTGCAAGAGCTTTTACCAATTCAATGAATCTTTTGATTTCTTGACTGCTGCTTGGGTGGATGCTGATTATAGAAGCAAGCAATGTAAAATCTTGGACAACTGCAATCTTTTCTCCATTTATCATGAAGATGTGTACTGACCCAGCTGTAAGATTTTTGCTTTCTTGATGTTGAGGTACAATTCATACTGATGGCTGTGCTCTTTGATCTTCATCAGTAAATGTTTTTAATCCTCTTCACTTTCAACAAGCAAAGTTGTCATCTGTCAGTGCAGTTGGCTAACAAATCTTCCTCCAATCTTGATGCTGTGTTCCTCTTTATCAAGTCCAGTTTATTGAATTATTTGCTCACAGTAGAGAATTGAAGAGGTATGGTGAACGTATACAGCCTTGATGCACACCTTTCCTAACTTTAAACCAGGCAATGTTTCCTTCTGTTGGAATGACTGCCTCCTGGTCCATGTAAAGATTCCTCATGAGTACAATTAGGTGTTCTGGCATTCCTATTCTTCATAGTAGTATCCATAATTTGTTATGATCCACAGAGTCATATGCCTTAGCATAGTGGATAAAACATAGACATCTTTTTGGTATTCTCTGCTTTTGTCTAATATCCATCTGACAACAGCATTGTTGTTGTTGTTGTTGTTGTTGTTAGGTGCCGTCAAGTCAGTATCCGACTCATAGTGACCCTCTGTACAACAGGGGAAACACTATTGTCAGTGCTTCTTTGCTGTGCTTAGGGTTTTCAGTGGCAGATTGATTTTTGGGCGGGGATTGCCAGGGTTAGATGTCCCTAATTCCAGACCACCTTCTGAATCTGGCTTAATTTTCTGGCAGTTCCCTGTCTTTATACTGCTGCACTCGCTTTTGAATAATCTTTATCAAAATTTTACTTATGTGTGATATTAATGATTCCTCACATTAAACACAAGTATTTTGTTGATTTTTTTAATGAGTCAAGGAAATTCCCCTCCAATAGTAGTAAGCCTCAAGTTTATATCATTAAGGTGTATTGGATTTTATCAAGAGGTTTTATTGCCATCAGTTAATTTGAGCAGAGGATTTTTCTTATTTAGCTTAATATTATGGAGGCTCACATGGATTATTTTTAAATAATGAGACAGTCATGCATACCTGGAATGAATCCATGTTGATTGTGGTGTATGATATTTTATGCATTGTTGGATCTGATTTGTTCAGAATTTTTTATTTACCTTCATGAGCGATACTAGTTTGTGGTTTTCATTTCTTATAATCTTTTAAAAGGTATTAGGGTGATGTTGGGATTTTAGAATATCTTAGGAAGCATTCATTTCTTCTGATTTTTATATTTTTTATTTAAGGATAATAATATTTATGGATAAAGAATTTGTATTATTCCTTCCTTAAATCTCTTAAAATTCACAACAAAACAATCTGTCCCTGGAACTTTGTTTTTGAAATGTTATTATTAATTCACTTAATTTGATAGACACAGGGTATTCAGGTGATCTATTTCTGCTTGGGAAGTTTGAATCTTTCAAGAAATTGGTCTATTGCATCCACTCATCATATTGAGGCTTCATGTTGTTCTTAGTATTCTTTTTATATTTTAATGTTCAGAATATCAATATAATGGCATCTTTTTCATTTCTGAGATTAACCATTTGAGTGTTCCTTCTTTTTTGTTGGCTACCTGCAGCCAATTCAAGTCTGATTTTTTTAAGGTTCAGACTTTTGTTTGATTTAGTTTTCTTTTATATTTCATTGACTGTCTTCTCTTTTTGTTATATTTCTCTTGCTTATTTAAGCTTAGTTGCTCTTTTTTCTTCCTCTAATTTCTAGTGGGCTGGGATTTAGCTCAGTGGGTAGAGCACCGCACTGCAGTCTCTGAGGTCCTGAATTCAATTCCCAGCACCGCAAAAATGGGAGAAGGGCCTGGCAATCCACTCCCAAGGCAATCCCGAAACAGTCAGCTATTGAAAACCCTCTGAGGGTCACTGAGTCGGATACCGACTAGATGGCACCTAACAACAACAACAATTTCTAGTAGTAAGATTTTATTTGACAATCATTTAATTGTTCCTTCTGCTCTTCTACTTCATGTAGATTTAAGTTTCTCATATATCATTATCCTTGGGCTTGAAGAACTTCTTTTATTTTATTTTTTGTGTATGTGGAAGAGCTGCTAAAATGAATTTCTTTATCTAAGAAAATTTTATTTCTCCTTTACTGTTGAAGGATAGGTTTTTCAGGATGTAGAATTTTAGTTTAGTGATCTTTTTCTATCAGAATTTCAAATATTTCATTACATTTCTAATTTTTATGGATCCTGATATTAAGAAGTCCACCATGATTGTTTCATTGGCCATGTTGAACCTACTGATGTGTCCATAGAAGGCATTCTTCACTTCTGTTATATTGCTTTTTTTTTTGAAGGATTTCCTTTTGATTTTTTCTTAGTTTCGATTTTTCTACTTATATTACTCATCTATTCTGTTACCTAATTTTTCCATTATAGTCGTAAACATATTAATCATAATTATTTTAAATTGTCTCATAGTTTCAATACTTGTCATACCTGAGTACAGTTCTGATGACTGTTTTGTCTTTTCAGACTGTAGCATTCCTTGCCCTTTGCCATACTTCACAACTTTTTGTTGAATGTCAGCTACATTGCATTGAATAATTACAAATAAGTTAAATAGGCCCTCAGTGTGAGAACTTATGTTGCTACGGCTATGGAGACTCAGCTTTGTTTAATGTTTTAACAACATAGTTATAGGTACCATTAGCTCCATATTTCTTCAGATGTCCCTTTTATGTGTCTTCTTGTGTTAGGCTTCCCTACATACTTCCTTCTCATAGAAAGTCTCCTTAAAGCTATTTCAGCTATAATCTATTGTTTTAATCTTGAAGTACTGTTGACATACTGGTCAGGTGTGAAAAGGGAGAAGCATTGTATGATCTGAACAAATCTATGTTTTTTAGTGGGCCTGCGTTTCCAGGTTGTAACCTACACAATTATTTTTCCAGTATTATACATTACTTTCCTCCTAGTTTCCTACTTTCTTTCCTGGCCATAGCAACCTATCTACTGTATTGCCCCTAGTACCCTGGGTGAAACTTAAAGGCTTTATAGGTAGTTAAATTGACAGGACTGTCTTCTCCCAAGCTGGGATAAGGTCTTGGAAGTGTTTTCCTTGCAGTGTAAACCTGTTATGACAAAGGCATTGGGTATAGTTAGAACAGTTACCCTTGCCTTCCCCTCCCCAGAGCCATAAGGACACTTTCCCTAGATCTTCAATGAGATTCTATTGGGATACCTGGAGGAAATGCCCATGAATGTGTGGAGATCCTCCCAAGACTATGGATCCTCAGGGATTTCTTGCTCTTACTCTAGGCGACATTCAACCTCATGAAATTCCTCACAATTACCGTTTTCACATTCTTTCCAGTTTGTAATTACAGTATCTTCTGTTCCAGGTGAGTTGATTTTGGTAGATGTATTGCTCTCAATGTGCCTATTTGTCTAGCTCAGAAAAGTGATTTTTCCTCCTGTTTCAGTTCCTTAATGAATCCAAGAGAAATTTTTAGTGTTCATGTTATCTAGTTTTTTACACTAGTAAGCATGATCTTGGCTATAAGGACATCTCTAAGGGCCATTTCGATTTTATGTGAGTGTATGTGTTTTGTTTATTTTTGTGGTTAGCCATTTTTCACTGCTACAAACTCATAGTGATAGAAATTTTCAGTATCTTAAGAGTAGAGTCATTGTCAGTTTAACTAAATTCCAATCAGATAAATCACATTTTTATTTTTCCATAGAAAGGAATAATTAGCTTAACCTAACACAAAAATTATCCTCAGATTTTAAGCTATGCAAAGTCATAGATGCTATTAAGCAGACCAACCCCTGTAGTAAGTATTTCAACTTCTCTCAAAGAACAATTTAAAAAATCCACCATCTTATTGTAAGACAAAAACTGTAGAGCCATCTGGGATAGGGAAAAACCAATTTATTAAGCATTTTATATAAAATATGTACATTTCATATTAGAAGGTTGTGGATTGATGCATCTTGAGTTGGAGTGATTATCATATTTTCTAGACCTTGCCAGTAGTGATTTGTGGCATAAAAGAGGAGACATGTTGAATTTCTGCTCTGAAAGGAAGACGAGAAAAATCTTTATATAATATATGCACACATTTTTCTATGACACCATGCTTCAAAAGCATTTGCACAATGAAATTATCTTTAAACAAAGTTCCTTTATGTTTGTATAAGACAATGAGTTAAGAAATAATAATAAAAAATAAACCAAATCTAAACCAGGTGTGTTGGTGTGTATATGTAATCCTAGTTCTAATCCCAGCTACTCAGGAGGCTGTGATTTGAGGATTGGGAGTTCAAGTCCCATCTGGGCCACATAGCAAGACCTCATCTCAAGAGCAAACATAAAAGCTAAGACAGCAAAGTAGAATGCATCAGTAGGACACAGATTTTCAATTGGTTGTTTTTGATTTGCTAGTATAAAGACTATGATGGAACTTTATGACATAGCCTTCTTTCTGGTGTCACTTTCTGTTAAGCCATAAGTTACTAAAATGTATATTTTCCAGAAATTTCCTGAATGGTTAATGATTTTCCATTATTATTTCTGTTCTGATGCTGCATATTGTGGCTTGCTTTTCTTTTTTTTTTTTCCTTCCTTTCTTTCTTTCTCTTTCTTTTTCTCTCTCCTTTTCTCTTTTTCAATTTCTCTCTCTCTTTCTTCCTTTCTCTCTCCCTTCCTCCCTCCCTCCCTTCCTCTCTCCCTCTCTCTTTCTCTCTCTCTGTCTCATTTTCTTTCTTTCTCTCTTTCTTGGCAATAGTGGGCAGCTGAACACAAGGTCTTGCATATACTTTACAAGTGCTCAAAGCTGCACCTTCAGACCACTTTTTCTTTTTCTTTTATTTTCTGTTTTTTTTTTTTAATCTTGAGAGAGGATCTCGCTAAATTATGCATGCTGCCTCTGACCTTGAACTTGCAATACTTCTGCCTCCGCCTGCTGAGTTGTTGGGATTACAGGGGTATACCACCATGCCTGGTGGTAATTCATTTTCATATAAAACCACAATAAATCCTCTTCTCATCAGTTTCACACTGAGTCATTTTGTTTTCTTTTGTCACAGTGAAGGATGTAAACTAAATTGATCCATGATACAAAAGTTGGAAGGAACCACAGAAATTTGCTTAAAGATAGACAAAGTCCTTTTTTCATAAACCAGACAAAAAGCAAAATTTTAAAAAGGTCAAATTATTTAGTCATACAGCTATTATCAAATTTTAATGAAAACAAGTAATTTCTGTAAACTTAGATAAGAACAAAATAGAATATTAAAATATTCTGAAATCTGAAAAACTTTAGTGGAATGTGAGATGTAGTGTGGAAACAGAAGACTTTCTTTTTCCTTCATACATTTTGTGCTGTCACCCATTTGTCTCATATAAATTGGTTTCAAAGATTTCACCTTCTGCATCTGTAATGAAGGAAACAGTTTTAAATTTAAAGAATATTGATATTATCAAGAAAAGAATTGATCATTTTCTTTTCCTAATTATGTTAAATTGTTTTTCTTGTTGTTTGGTGTCATGGAAATGTGTCCAACGCATAGCAACCCTCATAGGGTTTTCAAAGGCTGATTCCTTGAGAGTGGTTGCCATATCCTTCTTCCATTTTTGTGCTACTAGGAATTGAACCCAGGACCTCAGAGACTACACAGCAGCACTCTACCAAGTAAGCTAAATCCCAGGCTAATTATGTCAAATTAGAAGATACTTTTTCTTTGTTTGAAGTATGGTATGCCAAGTTAATTGTTGTTAAAGGGCCTAGGCTTTGTCTTAATAATAGCACTGACTTTATTATGGCAGAGGTATTGGCTATGCAACATTATTTGAACATTTCAACCTCAATTGGGTTAACTACTTCTTAAGTTAGAGAAATTGTATTAGGGCCCTTTTTGCTTTTAGAAGTAGCCTAACATACCAGCTTTCTATATAGCATCTTTCCCTCCTTCCATTTCTAGAACGTGTTTCAACGCATGAAATAATAAAAAAAAAAAGCTTAAAATTAAAGAGGATTCATTATTTTTTTCTTCCATTGCTGGTAGAATATTATTTTAATTACATTCTAGAAAAGCTGTTTGAATTTTGTTACACTTTAGCGGATACTGCTGTTTTTTACCACTATTAGTTTGGATTTGTTTTGTCTGATTCTGACAGAAATGCCCAAATAACAAGGGCTTAAACAATGTAGGAGTCTGTTTCTATCTCATGTCTAGAGTGGAACAGCCCATTGCTAATTTGATAGTTCATAGGATTTTGGCTCTTCCTTTTATGTTATGCCACATTTAGCATATAACCTCATTGTTGAATACCATGTATGAATTCCGTCCATCCCATCAAAATTCCATGATCAGAAAAGGCAAAGGCATCAGAAAAATTTATTCTGCCTCTTTAAGGTGACTTTTCAGAAATCCCATATCATACTTTCACTCACATCATTCTGTCTAGAAGCTAATTCCAGAACCACATATAGATTCAAGGGAGGTTATGGGATGTAGTCTATTACATGAGTAGTAATTTGTCCAGTTAAAATAATATTTATTGAAGTGAAGAACTAATTATCACAGCTAATGGTGATGGCTTTTTTGATATGTGAACTTTGCTAGATTGATTCATAGTCCGAAGTCATTCAAACTAAAATTGACCTAAGTGTTGCTTTGAAGAGATTCACAGTGTGGTTATGGCCCCTAATCAGTGGACTTTAAGGTAAAGTAAAAGGAAAATCATCCTGGTGGGCTTTACCTAGTCAAGTATGTCTCTTTAAAGGGTATTTAGGCCTTCTTTGAGTTTAGGGAAATGGCCTGTGTTCCTAGGGATCCAGATTACTTGTGATCTTCTCTTTTTGAGTGTCCCTATAGACGTTCAACTTGCTAAAACAGCCTATATAATTCCATGAGCCAATTCCTTGTAATAAATCAATCTTTCTCTCTCTCTCTCTTTTGTCATACACATCCAGTCTCCTACTGATTGAACTCTGATGGACACAGCAACACTTTGCAATATCCATTTCTACTACTTCAGTACCTTTCTCAGTTTTCTTTGAAATATCTTTCCTACCTGGGCCTGTAGCTGTACCACTGTGGCATTCAATCCCATCAGATTTTGGAAGCTAAACCATGTGAGGCCTGGTGAGTATTTGGATGGGAGACCACCTGGGAACACCACGTGCTGTAGGCTTGGGAGAAGGACCTGGTGACCCACTCTCAAAAACAATCAGCCACTGAAAACCTTATGAGTAGCAAGGAAGCACTGGAAATAGTACCAGGTACGGCACAGTGTCAGGTAGTGTTTCATCTGTTGTACATATGGTAGTGATGAGTCAGACCCGAATTAATGGTAGCTAACAACAACATCCTACCTGGAGATGGCCAGGTGCTATGACACTATAATTCTAGTTTCAGAGATTAGGGCATGTATCCTGCCATTCTTTGGCCAGTTATTAGTTCTAGAATATTCATAAGGCCTATTTTCAGCCGCTGCAGTATAAGAGAGAATTGCTTCTTGTTTCTCAGAAAGATGATTCTGAACAACTCTGAGATAATTTTTGGGAAAAAACTTACTCTCTTGGAATTGATACAAACATGGAAGACTGGACCACCTCACAGAGTTGCTGGTATTGAACATAAAGTAAAAGATAGCATAACGATGAAGCACACACACACACACACACACACACTGGAATGGAGGATCAGAAAATTATAATTTTAAAGCTGTAGAATCTAATCAGCCTTAGCATGCTATATCCTTCAGTATTTTTAAGAGCTCTAATAGATTTTGCTAGATAGTTCAGCACAGTTTGAATTGAGTTTTCGTCACGAAATAAATATGATGCAACTGGCAAACAATTCATTTTATAAATGATTAAAAATAAATAAATATCTATTTTTGGCATTGCCTTAAGGTAGGTTTGAGAATTTCCATAATGCATCAGAGTAGCAGACTGCTGTTTTATTTGGCATGCAGACAAGTTTCAATTTAGAGTTAAGTATCGAAATATAATCATTTGTTGGTAATGTTGAATATTGTGTATAATAAATGAGTTAATTAGAAAATCACACAAAATTCTGTTTTGCTATTAAATCAATATAAATGATATCTATTCCTCTTGCTTTTTTTTGTTCTCCCACCAAGAGATGTTATACACGGAAAATAATGGCAGTGGTGGGTGTTAGGAGTTAAATTGTGCTCTTCCAAAATTATGAAATCCTAACCCCTAGCACCCATGAATGCAACCTTATTTGAAAATAGGGTGTTTGCAGATCTAGAAAAGAAATGGATATCCAGATCCAGAAATGTCTAAAGTTCCCAAATGAGATAAAGTCAAAGAAATCCATACCAAGACACACCATATAGTAGTTCTCTCTCTCTGTTTCTCTTCAGTACTAGGGGGTTGAGCCCAGGTTATCACATATGGTAGGCAAGTGCTCTAACACTGAGCTGCACCTTCAGACCCTTTTCTATTTTTTATTTTGAGACGGGGTTTCACCAAGTTGCACAGGTGTGGGAAGCGTTCCTCATGGTCTGGTCCAGATGTTTGGATGGGAGGTGTGGCCATGCACACAGATAACTAAACACAACTCACTGGGGACCCTCAGGTAAGGGGCAATGACTCCTGCAGCCCTCAGGAACACCATGAGAAGGGACAAAGGAAAAACCTTGGGCACTTTTGCCTTGTGGGGACAGAAAGCTCTTTATTGTCTCTCTGCCCTTACAAGGGCTGAAAGGAAAACAAAATGAATACAGCTCAGTACCAAGTGGTACAGCTCTTAAGCTGCCTCCAGGGCAGCTGCAGCTCCTCTGCCTCCAGAGCTGGGACCGGAGACTCCAGCTTCTGTCCCTGGGCACTGGGCCAAGAGACTGTCCTCACCTTGATTGTAGATCTTCCTCCTTGAGAGAGCTGTCTAGTTGTCCTGGTCTCAGAGGTCACGAGGAGAGATGCTTCCATGTTGCTGGTCAAATCCAGAGAGAGAGAGCTGCTGCAGTGCAATTCTTTTTATAGATGGCTTAAAGCAACCAGCTTCGAGTCCTTTGTTTTCCAATTATCCAGTCAGGTTTGGGGGATGTGTGAAGTGTTTTGGAAAAGTGTCCTACTTTCACTTTCCCTAGATTTCTAATTTATAAGTCAGATCTTCAAAAGCCATTTTCCCAGTTTTGAGTTTTCTTGCCAATTTCCTCCCAATTTCTCCCTACACACAGGCTGCCCCTGGCATTAAACTTGGAATCCTCCTCCCTCAGCTTTTTGACTCATTGGTATTACAGGTGTGCACCAAGACACCCAGCCTCATGCCCTTCTTATGAGGGTTTCACTTTCCATGGTTTTATCTATGGTCAACCATGCTCAGAAAATATTAAACAGAAAATTCCAGAAATGAAAAATTCGAAAGTTTTAAATTGTGTACCATTTTGAGTAACATAATGGAATCTCATATTGTCCTGCCTGGAATATAAATAATCCCCTCAGGTACTATATCAATGCTGTACATGCTACTTGCCCCTTAGTCCCTTGGACACTATTTTGGTTATCAGATCTGCTGTTGTGAAATCACAGTGCTTATGTTCAAGTTACCCTTATTTTATTTAATAAAGACCCCAGAGCATAGGAGTAGTGATGCCGGCATTCATATATGCCAAAGAGAAGTTGTAAAGTGCTTCTTTTAAGTGAAAAGATCTCAATAGAAAAGAAAAAATCAGATGCTGAAGTGGCTAAGATCTATGGTAACAATGAATCTTGTATCTGTGAAATCATGAAAAAAAAATGTACTATTTGCTGTGGTACCTCAAACTGCAAAAATTATGACCACAGTGCATAAGTAGAGAGGCATTATATCACCCTTCAGGCATGTGTTGAGAGGTCTTGGAAAGTACTGCCTACAGATAAAGCAGGCCTACTATACACCTGGCCCTTCACAGAAAAATTTTTTCTCTCTTCTACTAGACTTGTAAAGAAAATCTGTAGTGAATCTTGTGACTCTCCTGTCTTATTACTGATCAAATATTGAGTAAATCAGCTGAGTGTGGTGGTGCACACCTGTAAACCTAGAGACTCAGGAGGCAGAAGCAGGAGGATTGCAAGTCTGAGGCCAAAGGCAGCCTGTGCAATTTACTAAAACCTTGTCTCAAGATTAACAAATAAAAAAATAGGCTGAAGGTGCAGCTCAATGATAGAGTACTTGCAAAGTATATGTGAGACCCAGGTTAAACCCTCAAGTACTGCAGAAATAAAATAAAATAAAATAAAATAAAATACTGAGTAATTTAATGTCTGAGGCAGACATTTAAAGCTAGGTAATGCCCTATGTCTCAACACATCTGTCAGTTTGCCACACTGTGGGGGCTTGTGTGTTGAGATGAGGCAGATTTGGAAAAGAGCTATCTAGCCAACTGGCTGGAAGAGGTCCATATTTGTGACTACTCCCAAAAAAGGGGATCCAACTGAATGTGGAAACTATGGAATAATATCATTAATATCAAACACATGCAAAATTTTACTAGATCATTCAAAAGTGACTGTAGCAGTATGTAGACAGGGAGTTAGCAGAAAATCAAGCAGGATTCTGAAGAGGGTGGGGAACCAGGGGCATCATTGCTGATGACAGGTGGATATTAGCTGAAAGCGTAGAATATCAGCAAGATGTCTGTCTATGCTTTATTGATTATACAAAGGCATCTGACTGTGTGGATCATAACAAATTATGGATAACACTTCGAAAAATGGGAATACCAAAACACCTAATTGTATTCATGAGGAATCCATACATGAACCAGGAGGCAGTTGTTCTGATAGAACAAGGAGACATAGTCTGGTTTAAAGTTGAGAAAGGTGTGCATCAGGGCTATATATTTTCACTATATCTCTTCAATTTATATACTGAGCAAATAATCTGAGAAGCTGGACTTTATAAGGAACAACACAGCATCAGCATTGGAGGAAGACTCATTAACAACCTGCATCATGCAGATGACACAACTCTGCTTACTGAAGGTGAAGAAGATTTAAAACATTTACTGATGAAGATCAAAGATCATAGCCTTCAATATGGGTTGCTACTAAACTTCAACAAAACAAAAATCCTTACAACTGGGTCAGAATGCAACTTCACAATAAATGGAGAAAAGATTGATGTTGTCTAAGATTTTGCTTTGCTTGGCTCTATAATCAACACCTGTGGAAGTAGCAGTCAATAAATCAAGAAATGTAGTACTCTAGGAAAACCTGTGGTAAAAAATCTCTTTAGAGTATTGAAAAGCAAAGATGTCACATTGAAGATGAAGGTGCGTCTGACTCATGCATGATATTTTCAGTCGCATCATAAGGTTGTGAAAGCTGGGCATTAAACAAGGGAGACAGGAAAATAATTGGTGCTTTTGAATTATGGTCCTGAATATGTCTATTGACTATACCACAGACTGCCAAAAGAACCAACAGATCTGTCTTAGAAGAAGTGCAACCAGAGTGCTCCTTTGAAGCAAGGATGGCTAGACTGTGTCTTACACATTTCAAACGTTGTCAGGAGAGACCAATCCCTGGAGAGAGACATCATGTTTGGGAGTGACAGGTCAAGGGAAAAAAGGAAAACCCTCCACCAGATGGATTGACACAGTGTCTGCAACAATGGGCTTAAACATAAATAAGATCGTGTGCCTGGCACAGAATCGAGAAATGTTTCGGTCTCCTGTACATAGGGTTGCTATGAGTCGGACTTGACTGGATGGCACCTAACAACAACAACAACACACTATCTTTAAAGTGTTAATAAGACTTCATAGGCCTGTGCAGAGAATCACTTATAAATTTTGATATACTTTGTAAATAGTATAGAAATATACAAGCTTAAGTAGTTAATGCTTAAAAGCAAGAGGAACCACAAGACTTAATAAATTTTTCCCTTCAATATTGAAATAAATTAAACGTTATGGTACAACTTCAGGTTCCTGTTAATTTATGTCATGGAGTTTGTCTAATTAGCAAGCATTATAGGCCAACTTACTTCCCAAGCTATCTTCCTTGTAGGGGTCTGTGTGGGGTGGTCCTTCTTTCCTGGTGATCTGCTTCTTCTGAGATCAAAACGGTAATATTTTTCTTCAAAAGTTAGAATTCAATCTTTTGTTGTGGACCACCATGGGAACATTCTTCAGATTCCAAAAGAGGGAGTCTTTCTAACTTGAAGGCTTTACCATTCCCTGATTAAGTCTAACAAGCCTGATCTATGTCCTTAACATTTATCTTTAGGTCGAGGTTCTAAAAACTCTAAGGCTGCAACATTTCATTTAGTGTCTGCTGTCCAGATTCTTAATTCTTTCCATCTATTTTGACAGAACATTCCCTTAGGGTTCACATTAAAGGCTTCTAGCTAATAAAAATTGTGAGCTTGTTTGTTCATTGCAGGCATATTTGGGCCAAGGGTTTAGGCTCAAAATCTTTTTTCTGTATCCATATCCATGCCTGGACAGAAACCCATCTTTCTAATCCCTTTTCCTCATTGTGTTCCTGACTGACAACTCCTAAAGTCCCAGGTAAGTGAAGCTACCTGTTTTCTTTAAATGAGAAAAGTGGTCAATGTGGAATACAGCATGGGAGAAATTACTTAAATGGAAATATTTGTAAAGCCTTTCTGTGGAATGTAGAAAATAATAGAAAAACCTATTTCTGTCAGTTTTTATAATTTTTCAAAATTCAAGTCCTTCAACAATGAAGTATCCCCAATATGTTGACAATTTACTTTATCTTGTTTAGTTACATAACAAGATAAATTATCAGATGCTGAGAATGTCTCCCAAGTAGGGTCATATTTGAGAAGCAATGGTGAACTGGAGGTGATTATATTGACTTCTGAGAGCGAATTGTTAAATTATCAGAAATTTTGTGAACTAATTATTAAAGTTAGCCATTAATATCAATGTACAGTTACAGGAATTATAAAGTGAATGTTATAAAAACAAAAACGTTACCCCCTAATTATTAATTAATTAGTCTTTTTGTGGAACTAGGGAATTGAACTCTGGGCATTCTATCACTGAGCTGTTCCCCTAGCCGTGTGTGTGTGTGTGTGTGTGTGTGTGTGTGTGTGTGTGTGTGCACGCGTGTGTGTTTTTTATCTTGAGCTAGGGTCTCCTGCCTCTACATCCCAAGTTGCTGAGATTACAGCATGCTCTACTTCAGCTGGCTTACTCTCTAATTATTTTACTATATATTACTCTTATCTCTTGAGAACATTTTCATATGTTGTATCTCCATCTTGGAAATACTGCACTATAGTATGCTACTGAGTATCTCTTCCCAACTCCAAAGTCAGTGCTGTCATACAAGTTGCATGAAATCAGCCATGGTGGGTACACTATTGAATAGGCTACAAACCAAAGATTTTTTGCTGTTGTCCCGGAAGAGTAGATTGTTTCACCCGTACCAGTGCATCATTACTAAAGTCCTATAACGTTTCCTTGTTGCATATATGGGTACCCTTGTTCACCCATCATTGTACGAATACAAGTTCTAAAAAGAGTTGCTTTAGGCTAGGCATTGTGGCACATGCTTCTAATCTCAGGTATTCAAGAGGCTGAGGCAGGAGGATCACGAGATCAAGGCCAGAGGCACACTGCATAATGTGCAGCACTCTGTCTCAAGATAAAAATGTAGAAAAGGGACTGGGGTGCAGGCAAGTTGTAGAGCACCTGCTAGCATGCAGAAGACTCTGGGTTCAACCTGTAGTACTGAAAAAAAATAACTAAATAAAATAAACATTGTTGCTTTGTTATAAGGGAGCCTGTCTATGTAGAGTCTAAGCAGCTGCTAAAGGAACACTTACCCTCACCATAGAATGTGACCTTTGTAAGAGTATAAGCTTTATCTTGTCTATCACTTCATTCTCAATATTTGAACAGATCCTGGCACAATGAAATTGTGCCATAACAATTGTCAAATACATAACTACATATAATTATAGAAAATAGTGTTATTAATACCAATGCCAATAAATATTTGTGACACATTTATTGTATACCAGAGGCTGTCCTATGTTTATGAACTCTGTTAAACTTTGTAGCAATTCTATGGTTTGGCTTGCATTATAATTTCATATATAGATGAGGAAACTATGGCAAGGAGAAACTAAATATTTTTCCCAATGTCACACACACATGCATGTGGTTACCAAAAAGAAATGTACTACATAACATTATAATAAATAATAACTTTTGTAAACAAATTGTAGCATATCTTCACAATTTTGTACAATTAAGTAATTTCCTTTTTTTCCCCAATGCTATGGGGTTGAAGTCAGGGCCTCCTACATTCTAGACAAGTTTCTACCATTGAGCTATACCCTCAGCCTCCCCTCTTTTGCATTTTTTATTTTGAGGTAGGAACATGCTAAATTGCACAGGGTGTCTCTGACCTCAAACTCACAATCCTGTCTCAGTCTCCAAGTCGGATCAGCTGAGCTTACAGACATGCTCCATGGTGCCCCACTTCCTCTTTCTCGTGTGAATATTGATTAAATTACTTAAATACTTAAGTATTTTTTTCCTGAAATATAGCCAATTTTAAACCAATTGTTCTAGGTAGGCATGTTGGTGCACACCTGTCATCCCAGCACTTGCAAATTTGAGGTAGGAGGATGGTGAGTTGAGACCAACCTAGGTTACATAATGACACCTTATCTCAAAAAGACCAAAACGAAAAACAAAACTAAAAAAAATTCCAAGCCAGACCAACCAAATAAAAATCATCACTACCAACAACAACAACAACAACAAAAAACAAATACAAACAACTCCCTCCCCAAATTGTTCTTTCTGTACTAAAATGCTGTTAATTTATATCTTTGATTGTTTTAGGAGTTGTTTAAAATCATGTCTCTTGTGATCTTAAAACCTTTGGATTTTCTCCTGCCTGATCTCCATTTCATTCTAATGGCCAGTGGTATTTTTTACATTCTAGTGACTGTCTATCTTCCACAGCCAAAAGGTTCAGAGACTTAATTTCTTGATAGACTTGATAGACTAAACATTTCAGTCATCACTTTGGAACTTATGACAATAGAGTCAAGGAGTTATAAGCATAGGATTATGTACGTGTCTATAGATTAGAGATTAGAGAAGGTTATGAAAAATGAAGAGTATTCTAAATTAGAAAGTTTGTTCTTGGCACTGTATTAATCTCTTTCATGTTACTATAACAGATACCTGAGGCTGGATACTTTAAAAAGAAGAGAGGTTTACTTAACCCAAAAATCTGGAGGTTGAGACCAACATTCTGATGAGGGCACCCCTGACTATATCACAACATGGTTGAGAAGCAGTAAAAGCAATGGCAGCTAACAGAAAAGGCCGAGTATGTGTGCTGGCCTTGCTTTAAGATAATTTACTCTTGAGAGATCTAACTCACTCCTCCAGACCAGCACTAATCCCTTTCAAAGGCAGGGCCTCCATAACCTAAGCCCTTGTCAACAGACACCACCTCTTCATGTTTGTACCATCTTGCCATCCTAGAAGCCACCATCCAGCATATGAAACTTTGAGGGACACACTCTGACCATGTCCCAGAGCAACAATGTGATTGTTAGATTATTCCAAGTCTGATTAGGAAGAATGTTGCCTTTAATCAAGAGCATGTTGTTGTTGTTGTTGTTAGATGCCCTCAAGTTGTGCCCAACTCATAGCTACCCTCATAGGGTTTTCAATGGCTGATTGTTTCAAGGTTGCCTTAGGAGTGAATTGCTATGTCCTTCTCCCATTTTTGAGGTGCTAGGAATCGAACCTGGGACCTCAGAGACTGAAGAGCAGTGTTCTACCAACTGAGCCAAGTCCCAGCCCCAATCAAGAGCTTAGCATTGAGAATATTGCCCAAACACTTTCACACAGGTAGACCCTCTTGGTGCCTATATAAACATTGAAGCTGAGCTTTCCATGACATGAGGGCAGCAATCTTCCACTCTCCTCATGAAGGTTAAAATTTATATGAAAGAAAATCTTTTGATAAATTAAAAGCTTAACACTTAAATGGTTATATGCCCTAGCCAGAACATAAACAGTGACATTGGGTTACTAAGACCTGTACCCATTTTTAAAGAGGTACAGGTATCTTTATATGTGTCCCAAGCAGCTTTATGCTTTACTTTAAGCTATTATTAAACTATTTTGTCTATTTGGTTTCAAAATATATATTTATTACCATTTTATAGGCAAAATAAAAAGTCTTAAAATTAAATTGACAGTAATTCAAAAAACTCATTGGTACTTAAAATGAAAGTCACTTTTTGATATTTTTAACTGAAACTTTATTCAATTATGGAACAAAATAAAAAATAAAATGGAAAATATTAAATTTCAAAGTTAGTATCACAGTTTCTACATAGCACGTTGGAACACTTTATGCAGACAGGCTTTTTGCTCTTAGTACATGAATAAGATGTTTTCTATTAAGTTTCAGTGGGAAAATGTAACATTGTTTTTTTGCTGGTTTTACTTGAATTTTTTGACATGGATTGGGCATTTCAGGTCCTGAAATACCCTTAAGCAAAGTTCCTATTTTGGTAGGAATTCTTTCATTATATACTTGTCATTTCAATTCAGAAAGAATTAGTTCTTGTCCTAGTAACTTCATAAAGTGTAATTGTGATAACTGTTTTCTATTTAAAGTTTCATATATAAAGAAAGCATGACTCAAAATGAGGAGAAACAGTGGCTGCAAAAACAGCCTCAAGCACAAAAAGATCACTCGCAGGGCCCAGTGTTGGGTCATGTTTCTTTCAGTTGTTCATTTTGAGTCAGACCCCACTCCGTGGCACCTAACAACAACATATAATGTAAAAATTTATTGCCACTATATCTACCATTCCCCAAAAATGGCTGTTGGCCATCTACAAGTTCTGTGACCACCAGAGTAATTTTCACACTTTTGATATAGCATATCTACTCCAGATTTTGTTTTATTATATAAAGCTATCATTTCAGATTTACCAGTTCCTTCATCAGTACTAGAATACTGATGCATAGATGATACTCCTATGACAGCATTTGATTATTTTTGTGACATGCAAAAGCACTGTCATCAGCATGATATCCACATAGTGATCACCATCACAATCATCTACATTACTCACACCTTCACCTTTTTCATCAAATTCATTCAAAATCTGTTGTATAAACTCTGGAAATTGCCTGGCACGGTGGCCCTGTACTCCAGTACCCCTGTAATCCCAGTGGCTTGGGAGGCAGAGGCGGGAAGATCACAAGTTTGAGACCAGAGGCAGTCTGCTTAACTTAGTGAGACCCTGTCTCAAAAAAAAAAGTAAAAAAGTGGGCTGAGGATGCAGCTCAGTTTTCCAGCACTTGCAGAGCATGCAAGTGCGAGGCCCTGGGTTCAACCCCCAGTACCGCCAAACCCCCAACCCCCCAAAAAAAAAACAAGAAAATCTTCTGGAAATCAAGGATCATCAGGCTTCATAGATGTACAAAAAGTATTTGGATGCCATATTTTCAATGTTATTACTGTAAAAATTATAATATTGCATAAAATAAAGGGATGGCAACTAAAAAAACACTAACATAACTAGTCAGGCTGGGATTTAGCTTAGTTGGTAGAGTGCTGCTCTGCAACCTCTGAGGTCCCAAGTTCAATTCCCAGCACCACAAAAATGGGAGAAGGACATGGCAATCCACTCCCAAGGCAATCCCGAAAAACAGCCATTGAGAACCCTATAAAGGTCGCTATGAGTCGGAGATGACTCGACGGCACCTAACAACAACAACAACAAACATAACTAGTGATGTCAGGTCTCAGAGACTTGAACCCTGTTGTATCTTATACCACTTAGTGAATCAAAATTGCACATACAACTACCCAATAAATAGGCTTCATTTTAGGGAAGCACTGAAGAGATGAGCACTGGTGCAAGATTAGCATGTACAAGGTAAACGTAAATACATCACTCAGGGCTGTTAGACACATACATCACCACTAAAGTATTAATAATGTGAACTGGATTCAGTGGAAATTTCTTTAAAAGTCTTCAGAAAGTAAGCATTTTATAGACCCTGTCTCCTTTGACAGCTGCATTCCTATGAAATGAGATTTTTACAATATGAGTTACGTGAATATGACAGTCTATGTAGATAATGATATTAAAACTTTTGAATTTTTTCCTTTCCAAGACAAGAAAGACAATATATACAAGCTTATGTAACATTGTGGAGCTAAAAAAAATAGGGGGTTGGAATTTTGTATATAGTATTTGGCTACAAATTTTTCTGCTTCTGAATAATCACATAGAGTGAGTCTCTGGTTATGATCCAGGGAATGGAAGAAAAATGAATGAGGGCAGAGAACATGCTGGCTTTCCACTGCCTCTATATGGGTGTAAGAAAAAGAGAGAGGTAATTTTAATATATTTTAAATTATTGCTTAATAATAATAAAATGTAAAAATGTGGAAATAATACTGTATACCAAGCAGTCAAAGCTGGTCTTTTCCCATCTGAATATGTCAATGTTCTCAGTAGTTACCTATAATTTGGTTCATTTTCCTCAAATAATACATATATAGAGTGGGCTGACCCTATCTAAATGTAGTTTTGCCAGAAGGACAATTTTTGGGGGAAACTGCACAAGAAAATAAAAATATATTTTTGTGCCTATATTTATGTCTGAAAAAATTGCATCAAAGTTTTTAATTTACTTTGGATAGCATGCTTTTGCTGAATTAATCACTACAGTTTGTATGTATAGAAACCCTCTACTCTGTTGCATATGCATTCATTAGCATCTATATATCCTTTATTACAGGAAATTAATGGGGTGTCATCAGTTGCTGAAGTCTACAATTTCTTTCAAAATATTAGCATGCAAGCCTTATAATTCCCCTTTTCATATATCATTCTTAAATGCCTCTTTTGGCAGCTTTTATGCAATAGTGATGGGACAAATGTGCTCTTGTGGCAGAGAACAGACATAGCCAGTGCCTTCATTCAACCTGCCATGCCTTGGCAGGCCCAGCCTCTGACACACCTCATCATGTCTCATTCTGGCCACATTTTTCTGCAGCTTGATTTTTGTGGTTGCCTTACACATTCAAACTGAAAAGGTCTCCATTGTCCTTCCATTTCTATGTTGGTATGGAAATAATGTGCTCTAGTGAGTGGCTTGATAATAGGTTACAAATAAAGATGTGGTGTTAGGTAATATTCCATCCCAGAGGAAGAAGCAGAAGGCAGTCCTCCTATGTCACAGTGAAGAGGTTTATCAAGGTTGGAACACAGCCTTGAGAAAAGAGCTTAGGTGCACAGCTAGAGCTGTCATCCCAACTGAAATTTAGAACATCGAGATTAATAACTGTAAAGAAGCAGAAGTTTGAAACACAAGGGACTAGAAGCAAGTTTTGTTAGACCAAATTAAAAAGCATAAATTACCATCTGAAATTGTAAATCAGGGTGAGAAAAGCTCTGTGTTGGTGATGAGAAACATTAGCTAAGGGAATCATCATGTTTAATACTCAGAGAATAGAATATTTTTGGTTTGAGAGAATTTTGGGAGAGGGTGAGAGATATAAAAGAGGGGGAAGTAAAGTAGAGAGAAAGTCCGCGGCGCACCCCACCCCTGGTTCCCCTCCCTTCTGCTGCGGCGGGTCAGGCCGACGAGCGCGAACTCCATAGAAATTTGGGCACACATATATCCGGATCCCAGTCACATCAGAGGTGAGCCCAAATCACCCCACTGTGCTGCGGAGAGATTTGGAACTTGTGGAGCCCACCAGGTTGCACGCGGGGGAAGCCGCTTGCCCTGGCGCGCGGCTGGGGAGCTCTTTCTCCGCGGCGCACCCCGCCCCTGGCTCCCCTCCCTTCTGCTGCGGCGGGTCAGGCCTATGAGCGCGAACTCCACAGAAATTTGGGCACACATATATCCGGATCCCAGACACATCAGAGAAGAGAAACGGAATCTATCGCCTCCC
>VMDO01018784.1:0-41333 GCA_007922755.1 Pedetes capensis
GGCTCCGTTTTTGACTATTTTGAATAGTTCGCTGATAGAAAACTCCTGACAACACTTGCTACATACCATGTTTTAATTGCTTGTACAGTAAACCTTTAACTTTATTTAGTAAAAGTAGGGACTTTTTGAATTGTAAATATGTGGTTTTCTTAAATAAAAGTCATATAAAGTTGTTACTTACGTTCACTGTGCTTTGGTTTAAAGTTGAAATTCTTACTTGGAAGTGTGGAAAACCTTGACTTTGGCCATTACACTGCTTGAATGGTTTATGAGTTGGAATTCTGTTACAGAGCTTGTTAAAAAGGCGGGGCACTGCTGAGCACTGTGGGGCACACCTGTCATCCCAGAGACCAGAAGGCTGAGGCAGGAGGATCACAAGTTCCACGACAAAGGCCTTGCAGTTAATTCAGCCTGCACAATTTAGTGAGACTTTGTCTCAAGAATAAAAGGGATGCCGGGCGTGGTGGCGCACGCCTGTAATCCCAGCAGCTCAGGAGGTAGAGGCGGGAGGATCGCAAGTTCAAGACCAGAGGCAGTCTGCGTAACTTAGTGAGACCCTGTCTCAAAAAGTGAAAAAAAAAATAAAAAGGGCTGGGGGTGCAGCTCAGTGGTCCAGCACTTGCAAAGCATGCAGGCATGAGGCCCTGGGTTCAACCCCCAGTACTACAAAAAAATAAAAAATAAGGGATCCAGGGGTGCAGCTGGGTTGGTGGAGCATTGGCCTAGCATGCGTGAAGCCCTGGGTTCAATCCCTAGAGCTGGGAAGATAAGGGAGGGAGGGAGAGAGGCAGATATGGTAGTCTGGTCGATGGATGCAAGAGCTCCGTGTACGCCTTCGAGGTTGCGAGGAGCCCCAGCCATGCCGCGTCTCTTCTCGGGCCTGGCCCCACGGTGTCTGCCGCTCACATCTCTGCACGCAGGCAACACTTCCTGTGTTGGCCTCTGGGCCTGGGGCTCTTCACGTTCCCCCAGGAGCCTTCGCAGAGGCCTGTGGCCCAGCAGGGCGGCGGCGCAGGCTCCTCCCCGAGAGCCACTCAGGAAGGTGCCTGTGTGGCTGGAGGGTTCACCCGTCGCTTGGAGCCAGGCAAGACACATGTGCAACCTGTGTCGGTCTCCTTCCAGGTCCCCCAGGCCGGAGGCCGCAGGGAGGTGCATGCCTGTCACCTCTGGGCCTCCAACGACCGGGCTGGACTACTCTGCACAGTGCTGCAGTCCTGGGGGGGGGGGGTCCGTGCCCCGTGGGTGTGCTTAGGTTTTCCCTTGAGCCAGTGACTTCCCTCTGGCCCCCTGCTCTCTGCAGGTGTTGACAGACTGCCTGGTTGACAGCAGTCACATTTGCTGAGGGCTGGCGGGCTGCTCTGGCCACACCAGGCTGTGGGCCAAGCGCTGTATGCGAATTATTTCGTTATCTCCACTGCCTGTCCCTGTTCGAAGGAGGTGCTGCAGAGAAATGATTTGGTCAGGGTGTGGTTGGCTGGGGCCAGGCCTTGTGACCCCCGACCCGCATGCTGGTTCTGAGATATCAGAGGTCATGTTTGCTTTGGGGCTTTTGAGAACCTCATTTTAGTTCTGGCCTCCACGTCAAGCGCAGGGCAGGGGCTTCGGGCTGCCGCCTTATTCCTCCAGGTGCCTCCTGTGTACGGGTCCTGCAGAAAAGATGGGGGCGCTGGTGGAAGGAGTCGTGAGGTGTTTCCAGATACTTGAGAAGTGAAACATGACGTTGCAGCTATTGTTCTGAGTGCCCGAGCCCTGGGGAGTGGGGCTGGCAGTTGAGAGCCTGCCGCCAGGCATGGAAGGGGTGGGAAGCACCACACATCCCGGAGTGGGCCGCGCTGGGCCTCCAGCTGAGCTCCAGGTGGAGGGGCGGAGGGCCGGCCTTAGAGCCACATTAAGGACATGGAAGAACTTGGGTTCCTGGAGAAACTGATGGCTCTGCTTTGCAGGGTGCCAAGCACGTGCTCAAACGTTGTTGTTGGGTGCCTTCGAGTTGTATCTGACTCATAGCGGCCCTCATAGGGTTTTCAATGGCTGATTATTTCGGGATTGCCTTGGGAGTGGGTTGCCACATCCTTCTCCCATTTCTGCGGTGCTGGGAATCGAACTTGGGACCTAAGAGACTGCAGAGCGGTGCTCTACCAACTGAGCTAAATCCTAGCCCGTTGCTCAAACATTAGCTGGTGCTTTTCAGGTCTTTGCCTGCCTACTGAGGAACATGGCCATGACACAAAGGGCCCTTTGGGTTCCTGTCAACCCCGCCCTGCCCCTGCAGCCAGCATGCTCTGGAATGGATGTGCTGCTCCCCTGCGCAGGGCCATGCCAAGACCCCGCCTCCTTGGGCCAGCTGCCAAAGCCTTCTTTCCCTGGATGCCCATGCCCTGCAGGGGTTCTGCTTAGAGCAAGGGGAATGGCCTTCACCCCATACCTTCCAGCAGCCTTGGGAGCATTGTTCTGGGCCCTGGAACCTCACAGTTTGTCTCAAACGTTCCTTCATCTTTCTGCCCCCGCTCTGAGCTTCTGGTAGAAACTAAGAAATAAACCCAACCTTACAGCCAACCATTACCATTTAGGAGCTCTGTGACCTTGGAGAATTTTCTGGAATTCTCTAAGATTCATTTTCTTTTCTGTAGCTAAAGATGCAGAAGGACACCCACCCCTTACCCATTGCCTTGTGAAGATTAATAAAAAACAAGAGGCAGAACTGTACCATTAAAAACCCCAGAAACACTCCATGGGTCATCAGACTCATGCCCTTGACATGTACACTTTTAGGCTACTCAGGAGGCTGAGGCAGGAGGCTCATAAGTTCGAGGCCAGAGGCAGCCTGTGCAACTTAGTGAGACCCTCAAAACAAAACAAAAAAATCAAAAATATAAGTCACTAAAAATGATTTCCATTTACCAATGAAAAGTTTTCTTTTCAGATGTCTTGGGCTCTGCCCAGGCAGGTGGCTGAGTTACTGAACTCTAACATTGAAGGGGACACTTTTGGATCATACTCTGTGTGTGTGTGTGTGCGCGCGCGCGCGCGCGCGTGCACTTAGGGGTTGAATCCAGGGCCTCACACGTACTTTGCAAGTGCTGTACCACTGGGCTGCATCCCCAGTCCCTTTTATATTTTTTGAGTCAGGTTCTCATCAAGTTACACAGACTGCCTCTGACCTCGAACTCGCGATCCTCCTGGCTTTACCTCCCAAATCACTGGGATTACGGGCATGTGCCATGTGCCTGGCAGAAAAGGCCTGGTGTTGTATAACATCTCACTCAGTGTTTTCTGTGCGTGTAGTTTTTCAGGCCCTGTACTGTTTGACAACATGAGAAGCAGACTTTGCTTTTCACTCAAGAATCTTAGGGTTTCGGGCGCTGTGGCGCATGCCTGTAATCCCAGCGGCTCAGCAGGTGGAGGCAGGAGGATCACAAGTTCGAGACCAGAGGCAGTCTGCGTAACTTAGCGAGACCCTGTCTCAAAAAGTAAAAAATGGGCTGGGGGTGCAGCTCAGTGGTCCAGCACTTGCAGAGCATGCAGGAGCGAGGACCTGGGTCCAACCCTCAGTACCATCAAAAACAACAACAAAAAAAAGAATCTTAGGGTGTGTGTGTGGGGGGGTTGTGGGTGTGATTTTTCTGTTATTTTTAATGTACAACTTAATGGGTCTCATGATATTTCCACACATGCATTTCCTTGTACCTTGCTCATGTTAGCTTCCCCCTAAGCCCCTCATGAACCCCCTCCCTCAGTCCCTTTCTCTCCACCAATGGTCTCCTTTCTGCATTTATGTTTTTTGGGGGGTGAGTATATCTATCTATATATGTACATCTGATTTTGCCATAAGGGCATCTGTGATTTTTTTCCCCATTACCCTTTCTTCTTGCTCCCTCCCTCTTTTCTTTAGTCTGTTATCTTTCCCTACTTGCTGAAAAACGGATGGAACTAGAGAAGCTCACTTCAAGCGAATTAAGCCAGACCCAGAAAGATGAACGTCACGTTTCCCCTCATATGTGGACGTCCGACTTGCATATATATTATTAAAACACACAGGTCACGCAAGCAGACAGGACTCAAGTAGGGAAGAATCTTGGTTTAAAGGTGTCGGTTTCTGTGGCAGGCACTTGGAACTTCCCTGCTGGAATGGAAGACGGTCTCCCTGGAGTGTTCTCCTGCTCCAAAAACAAGCCTCCCTCCCTGCTAATTGCCCTGCTCCCTCCTGCTTTGGGGAGATCCTCTTTTGCTCTGTTATTAATTTTGAACCCAGTCCAGGACTTACCTGTGCCTGGCCAATAATAGGCATTCAGATAACAAGTGTTTTCACACGTGAGTGAGATTGGCCTTGCGCTAATGAAGTAACCCGACAACTGTATTGAGTATGTCACAGGCCAGCACCGTGCTAGCTATAGGGAGGATGGTGGATCCAGTCTTTGTAGGGACCTCGTCCTGGTGGCAGACAGAGGATCCAGGAGAGGGTCACTGAGCCGAGGACAAATGGCGAGGGGTGGGGCTGCAAACAGCAGCATGACCACGGAGAATGCTGAGGGCCGGCGGACTTCGTCCTCAGGAGTCACGTGGAGAAACAGTGTGTGTGCTGGGCACGGCGGGGCACACCTGCAGTCCCAGCCCTGGGGAGGCCGAGGCAGGAGGGGCAGTGTGAGTTTGAGGCCTGCCTAGGCTACCTAGAGAGTTCTAGGACAGCCTGGGCTACACAGAAACACCTGGACTCAGCCCTTCCCTCTCCCCCAAAAGTCTGTGAATGTGTTGCTCTTTTCTCATACAACCTAGTTAGGAAGGATCTCCTGAGGAGCGACCTGAAGAAGTGTCTTCTATCAATCGCAACCCCCCTGGCATGAGGCCCTGTCATGGAGAGGACGCTGGTGACTGACGCAGTCACTACTCGTGATACATTTGCTTTGCAACTTAAGGCAGTGCCAGTCTCAGCCACGTCCCTTTCTTATCTGTGCCCTCATTACTGAGTTCAGGACTGCCGAGTGTCCAGTGGTAGTAATGATGGCTCCAAATGCCCATGGTAGTGGTGGTGGGTGCCGTCGAGTCAGGTCCGACTCGGGGTGACTATATGTACAACAGCTTGAAACACTCCCGACACCGTGCCGTGCCGGGCACTGGATCTGCCAGGGCTTCCCTGCTACTCAGAGGGTTTTCAGTGGCTAAGTGTTTCAGGAGGGGCTGGGATTTAGCTCAGTTGGTAGAGCACTGCTCTGCAGTCTCTGAGGTCCCGAGTTCGATTCCCAGCACCGCAAAATGGGAGAAGGGCCTGGTAATCCACTCCCAAGGCAATCCTGAAACAGCCATTGAAAACCCTATGAGGGTCGCTATGAGTCGGAAACCGACTTGATGGCACCTAACAACAACAATTGTTTCAGGAGTGGGCTGCCAGGTCCTTCTCCCGACTCTTAGTCTGGAAGCTCAGCTGAAACCTGTCCACTATGGATGGCCCTGCTGGTGTCTGTGACACCAGAGGCATAGCTTTCAGCATCACAGCAACACACAAGCCCCCACAGCATGACGAACTGACAGACACGTGGAGGTTCTACCTATAGTGCACCAAAACTAAAGGATACCTTTATGAAGGCTACTTGCTTGTCAAGACACCCAGTGCCCCTGGCAGTTTCACTTGAAGTCTCTCCAACCTCAGAGGAACCCAGTGGGCCACACTGCTCTTAGCTGGACCCGCAAAGAAACCGGTTCTAGCTGGTACAACTTTGGTCTTAATGGACAGGGTCGGGGGAAGACCAAAATTGTGGCTTTTTTTGCTTCCTTCATTATTTGTTTGGTATCATATAAAAAAGTATTCAACCTGTTGTTGTTGTTAGGTGCTGTCCAGTCAGTATCTGACTCATAGCGACCCTCATAGGGTTTTCAATGACTGTTTTGGGATTGCCTTGGGAGTGGATTGCCAGGTCCTTTTCCCATTTTTGCAGTGCTGGGAATTGAACTCGGGTCCTCAGAGACTGCAGCACAGCGCTCTACCAACTGAGCTAAATCCCAGCCATATATTCAACCTGTGGAAGTTACAAAAAGAATTTTAACTTTTATTGACTTCAGTGGGAATTTACTCTAGAAAACACAACCATGTCATCAAAAGACAGCAGGGGTGACATTCTCAGCCACGTGCACTGAGTGTGGTGGTGATTTTTTTTTTTTTAAATACCATTCTTTAAAATTATCTGGTACCAAAAACCAGATTGTCTTTTTGGTTTGCGACAGGGTCTCCCAGGCTGTCCTTGTGCCCATCCTCCTCCTTAGGCCCCCTGAGTGCTGGGATTATAGGTGTGCCATCAGACCTGGCCAGATTTTCTTATGACCCACTTAAATTTAGGAATGGGAGAACACTTTGTCATGAACGCACAAGGCCATCTTGTGATGTCAGCAGCCCCCACTCCCTATTTCTTGGACCTGGCAAAACAATACGATTGCCTTTTTTCCACCGGAAGAAACATCTTTTTGTACAGATCAATGCAATTTTTTCAGAGGATCCAAGAAAATGTTTCATTCTAATTTGAAAAGTGTCGTTGATGCAAAAGCAAATGTTAAAGGTTAGTGGACTGAACTTCCTTTCACTTAAAAGATGACAGAACATCAGCTCATTTTCCTGGTGCTCTCTCCTGCTTCTTGGATGCTTAAAACATTATTACCACAGGCCAGGGACGGTGGCACATGCCTGTAATCCCAGCAGCTCAGGAGGCGGAGGCAGGAGGATCGCAAGTTCGAGACTAGAGGCAGTCTGCGTAACTTAGTGAAACCCTCTCTCAAAAAGTACAAAAAAAAAAAAAGCTGGGTGTGCAGCTCAGTGGTCCAGCACTTGCAGAGCATGCAGGCGAGGCCCTGGGTCCAACCCCCAGTACTACATGCACACACACAACTATTACCCCAGAAGCTAGTGCTCATTACATATAAAACAAGGGAATTAGCGAGTTTCTAATCGAGACAGTAATTCAAGACTACGGAGTTGAATAAATCCAAGGAGAATTTAATAATTAGCTTAAGGCAGGAGGAATGTTTCTGTACCCTGCCCATTGGTTAAACTTCTAAACCCTCCTTACATATAGAGGAGGAACAGTGCTCCTTAGTGTTAAGTCCATGAGATTATGGAATTGCTCCCGTATAAAAAGATGAGGCAGCTATTTGTGAGAAGTCAGTGACATCGGATCACCCGTTTCTGTTTTGGTAGATCTGTTTTCTCCAATCGTGTGTGAAACTACTGCTAACCCAATTTTGTGCCCAGTGCTAACTTGGCAGGTGAGAAACGATGACGACAGAACTATAGTTCCGTCTCAAGTATCGCGGGCCTTTTAGAGAATGGCAAAAAAAAAAAAAAAAATGGCGAGTAGAGGTGAGCGCGGGACGAGGTTCGCTGAGCTCGTTCACATTCTGCCGACTCCCCGAGCCCAGGGCGTCTGTCAGGAGGGGAGGAAAGCCCTGGCTTCCCGGATCTTCTGCTTCACGCCTTTGCAGGACAGCGTGAGCCCCGCGTGGTGGCGCTTCAGGGACTCCAGGCGCCCGTTGAGCAGTTTGGTCTTGTCCACCTTTTCCTCCAGGTCCCGCAGGAGGGCCTCCTTGCCCAGGAGCCCGCACTTCTGGTTCAGCCTGACGTTGTCGACGCGCAGGCTGTCCCGGGCTTGCTTCGTCTTGGTCAGGAGGTCCCTTCCTTGGGCCACCTGGGCCTCAATCTCCAGCAGCTGCGCCCTCTTGCACGCGTTCTCCATGTCCATGAAGTGCAGCTTCTCCTTCACGTGGGTGATGATTTGCACGTTGTTCGTCACTTTGCTGCGCAGCTTCAGAAGCTCCTCGTTCCTCTCCTCGACCTTCTCGTTGAAGGTCTGGTTCTCGATCTTGAGCTGCTCGAAGTCGATGAGGAGCAGACCCTCGGCCAAGTCCTCCTGCGCCCTCATCCTGGTCTCGAAGTGCACCAGGCTCTGCTTCAGCTGCACGTTCTCCAGCCTCACGGCGCTCATCTCCTTCTCCTTCTTGTCCTCCAGCGCCTGGATCTGCTCCACCTGGCGCAGGGCTGCCTGGCGCCCCCCTTGCATGCGGCAGCTGCCCATCACCTGCATCACCACCTGCTTCTTGAGGGCCTGGAAGTGGCGCCACTCCTTCTCCACCCTGGCCAGCTTCTCCTGGCCCTCCTGCTTCAGGCTGTCCAGCTCCTGGTGATACCATTCCAAGTCGTCCGCCTCCTGCTTCTTCAGCTCCTCCAGCCTGGCCAGGTAGCGCAAGTAGGCCTGCTCTTTCTCGGGGGCCTCGGGCTCCGCGCCCTTCTCGGGCGCCTCCGCCGCTTCCTGGCCCTTCTTCTTGCGCAGCGCCTCGTTGATCCTGTGCTGCAGGTACATGTTGTAGCGCTGGAAGCGGCTCCGCTCCTCCACCAGGGCGTGGTACTGCTCCAGGAGCTCGCTGCGCAGCTGCTGCTCCTGCACCCTCTGCACCTCCTCCGACCACTCCAGCTCCTCGTCCTCCGCTCCTTCCGGACGCTCCGGCCCGCCCTTGGCCGCGCGTCCTCCGGCCGCTTTCCCTTCGCTCTCCTCGCTCGCTCTCTCCTCCTCCGCCGCCTCCGCCTCCTCCTCCTCCGGCCTCCCGCGCTCGGCCACCGAGGAGCGGGCGCTCTCCTTCCCGCCGGCCGCGGACAGCGTCAGGGAGCCCCGGGGTGTCTGCGTGCCCCGCGCCTCGGCCGGCACCGCGTCCTCCTTCTCCCCCTCGGGCTCCTCGAGCAAGGGGTCAAACCTCAGCTTGGACAGCCGCTTGGCCCGGGGCGGCTCCCTGGGCTCCGCCTCGGCCTCGAGCTCGTCCGGACTCTCCGGCTCCGCGGGCTCGTCCTCGGCGGCCGGCGACGGCGGGCTCCCGGGCTGCGCGTCCGCGTCCTCCGCGGTGGCTCCCTCCGAAGCCGCTCCCTCCGCCCCCTCCGCCGCCGCCTCCCGCTCCGGATCCTCGGGTTCGGCTGGGAGCTGGGGGTCGAACCTGACCATGTTCTTGGCCGGCCGCAAGCCCAGGCTTTCCCCATCCCCGCCTTCGCCCTCGGTGTCCGCGTCGAGCCCGGAGCGGCCGTCCATCTCCCACCTGTTCCTCTGGGGCCGCTGACCGCGGCTTCAGGCTGTTAGGTTTCCCAGGGCAACCAGGGGCGCGTGCGGTGGGCCCTGCGATTGGCCAGGCGCACGCCCCACGCCCGGCCCCTCCCCCCGCCTCCCGGCAGCAGCAGGCCAATGGGAGGGCCGCAACGGGCCACCGGTGGGGCTGATTGGACGCCGGCGCGGGCTCGCGCCGAGAGGGGCGGGGCGCGCCCTCCCGACTTCCGGCCCGCGCGTGGCCCTCTGCCAGGCCTGGGGCGGGGCGTCGTGGGCGTGTTGGCGGGCGCGGCCGCGGGCGCGAGCGGCGCGCAGGCGCAGAGCGGCCGGCCGGGCTCCCGGGCGGGGGCGCGCGCGGGGCGCCTGCGCGATGCGGCGGAGCGACGGCAGCGGCGGCGGCTGCGGCGGCGGCGGCCGAGCCGGGCCCGAGGGCGCCTGCGTGCTGAGGCGGGACGCGGCCCGGCTGGCCGGCTCCGGCTGCGCCTGGGCGGGGGCGGCCGTGGCGGCGGCGGGCGGCGGCGGCGGCGCAGGAGCGGCGGGCCCGGCGGGCGGCGGCTCGCTGACGGCCGGGGGCGCGGCGGCGGCGGCGGCGGCGGCGGCGGCGGCGGGCCGGGCGGCGGGCGAGCGGGGGAAGATGGCGGAGCTCGGCAAGAAGTACTGCGTGTACTGCCTGGCCGAGGTGAGCCCGCTGCGCTTCCGCTGCACCGAGTGCCAGGACATCGAGCTGTGCCCCGAGTGCTTCTCGGCCGGCGCCGAGATCGGCCACCACCGCCGCTACCACGGCTACCAGCTGGTGGACGGCGGGCGCTTCACGCTCTGGGGACCCGAGGCCGAGGGCGGCTGGACCAGCCGCGAGGAGCAGCTGCTGCTGGACGCCATCGAGCAGTTCGGCTTCGGCAACTGGGTGAGCGGCGGCGGTCGGGCCGGTGGAGTGCAGGGCAGCGGCCCCCGCGCGTCCCGGGCCGGCGGGACCCAGGCTCGCAGCGGGCGTGGGCGGCCGCAGCCCGCGGCCCCTGCCCCCCGGCCCGCCTTCAGGTGCGCGCCGAGCGCGGGCGCGGGCAGGCCCGGTGCCCTGCCGGGCCTTCCCCGGAGCCGCGGCTCCTGCTGAGCCCCCAGGGAGGGTTGGTGCTGCCGGGATCCGGTGGTGGTGAAGGCCAGAGCCGGGCTGGCCTCCCCGTCTCCGATGCGCAGAGTGTGCGCTCAGCGCCCCGCGTGCATTCTCGGGGTGTCTTCCGGTGCCCTGTGCCGTGGCCGGTGCCCAGCTTCTCAGTGGGTCGCAGTGCCTTGCTTCTCCTCGGTCCCCACATCACCCAGGACATTGCGTCATGGGTGGTCAGTAAAGAATGAACAAAGGAGCGTGCACCGGGAGGCGGTGGTCCTGGGGTTGCTCCGTGAGGTTCTCTAGAGACAGCTGTCCGTGAGAGAGAAGGTGAGAGCCAGGCTGCTTGCCCTCAGGCCAGCAGTGTGTGTGCCCCACTCCCTCCTTGGGAGAGGGCCCTGTGGTTTTCTCCAGGCTCTCCGAGGTCTTTGCACCTGTATTAGGAAGAAGAGGTCTCTGGTTGCAGGTCACCATTACCACCAAGGATGGTGACCACCTGCAGGGTTTCTGAGACGTGGGAAAGCAAGGCACAGCTGTGGTCTCTCCAGACTCCCCCAGGTGCTTTGGGGTCTCCTGCTTTCCTGAGCCAGCAGTGCTGTCCTCCTGTCCCCAGTCCTGCACTGCTTTCCTGTCCTTTTATATTCCTGTCCATGCAGTGAGCAGCTTTCAGCCTCCATTCTCCAGCCCTGGCCTCCTTACCCACCACTCCTGAGGAAAAGGACGCTCTGCAGATTCCTCCCTAGCGGCCAACACCTCTGGAAACCTCTACTCACTTTGCCTTTAAACGCTGCCTGCAGGTGCAGATTGGGCGTTTGCTTTGTGCAGATCAGACGGTAGTGATGGACCCTGAATGAGAGAATCCCCAATCCTCACTTCAGAGAGCTGAAAGCGTTGTGTTCATTTATTTCTGGGTGCAGGACGTTTACCTAAGCCGCTGCCTTCCATGTCAAGCCACCTGTCTGACGTCCACAATGGCCCAGCCTCACACCACCTCACCTGGTACTCAGGCTGCGTACAGAGCCCCCCTGAATGCCTTCTTCCACATCCAGTTCAGCAACAGCCCTCTCGAAAACATGCGCAGGGTCCAACCACTCCTTAAAGCCTTAGCGCAGCCTGGTGTTTAGCTCCTGCCTTGCTACTTTGAATGCCTCCCTGCTTCATGCCCGTGTCCTACAGCCCACCTCACACACCATAGAGTGATCTCCTAAAGCAGAGCTGTGGCCCGTGGGCCCCCAGTAGCTTCCAAGGCTGTGTAGATTAACCCTCACTGCCTGCCAAGTCAGTTTCTGTGGGTCCCCGGAGCTTTCACCTTCCCTCTTGCTCATTTGTCCTTTCTTCGGCCTGAGGCGCTCTTCCCCCAGGCATGGCTCACGACTGATCTCTGTCCTTAAGTATTAGTGCCTCGGAGCCACCATCCTTCCTCATGTCACTCCTTCAGCACTTAACCTTCGCAGTAGCAGGTGACAGTCACAGGTGGATCAAAGCCTCCTAGAGGCCCAGCACGCAGCTAGCTCATTGCCTCTCCCCTGAAATCTTCCAGCAACCCAAGCCAGAAGGTTTTGGATGGACGGTTGGCTGCTGCGTCTGCACCCCAACAGCAGTGTTTACACTGCCTCCCCTGCAGCACGGTGGGAAGTACACAGCAGCCAGGAGCTGGATGGGAGGAAGAGGGGAGGCCTCTTCTCTGAAGCAGTGATTTTGGAACTTTACCTCTCGGAGGAGCTTATCAAAATGCAGGTTCTGATGAGGCGAAAACCCGGGAGAAAGAATGTCAGGGCTGGAGTGCACTGAAGCAGCAGGAGGCTCAGGGCCGGCCGAGGTGCTGCCTGCCACAGCTACACATGGGGAGGCGGTGGCCCTGGCGCCTTGCGCTGCGCCATCTTGGGCTGACTGCCTTATCCTCTGGGCTTCATTTCTCTTCTCTCAAGGCACTATACCTTGGTTGTATGGTTCTCTTCTGAGCCTGTAGCTCGGTCGGTGCCCACAAGTGGCACGTCCCATTCAGGGTACATTCAGCCTGTGCCGCTGCTGTGCCGTGCCCGTTCTCTTCTTATCTCATGTGACTGGCACCCCGGCCCTGGGGGGTGGGTGCTTGTTTTTAGTTTGCAGCCACCAGTTTATAGTCGAAGGACAGCAGCCTGGAGAATCTGAGCTACTTTCCCAGAATCCCCCAGCTTCGCACATGGCAGAGCCAGGGCGAACGCAGACCTGTGTGATTGCAAGGCGCAGGCCTTACCCAGCTGGCCTAAGAGTATTAAGCAATGTGGGTCAGAGGCCGGCAGCTTACTGGTGTGGCTGAAGGTGCAGCAGCCAGAAGGGCCTTGTCCAGGGCCGGCTTGTGACCGCGCCAGGGAGGTTTGAGTGGGGGAAGGGCTGGGAGGGTGACTGGAGAAGGCAGCGTGGACAGCAGGGACAGCAGGGGGAGGAAGATGAGAGGACACTGTTGGTTTCAGATGGCAGATGTTGATGGACCACTGTGGGGTTGTACCGCTCTGTGCGCAGCTTTGTGGGGACGCCCTGCTGCTGGTGGGGGTGAGGGGCCCTGCGGAAGCCTGGCAGCACTGCGTCGCACTCTGTCCCAATGCTGTGTGCGGGGCCTGGAGGGAACGGTGGCGCGCAGGAAGGTTAACCGTTTCACTAAAGGGGGGGGGGTCTGGGGAGGATCAGTGCTGCCAGGGGCTGGCATAGGTGTGCCTGGTGTGTTGACAGCGGGAGGCAGGGGACTGGAGGCGATGGGGAAGAGTTGGCCAGCAGGCAGTGACCACAGGCCGGGCCCGCAGGGCCACTGAGCCTCCCCGAGGCATCTCTGGTGGGTTCTCCCAGTCAGAGGACACGGATGCTCTGGGGCGTGAACGCAAACACGGGGTGCAGCATTTTAAGGCAATTCAGATCTTTGCCAGAAGAGCCATCGATTTGTTGGTTGGCTCCTGAGACGTGGAACTGTCCCTGAGGAGCCGTTGGAGAGGCCAGTCTGTCCGCAGGGGCGGCCAGCGCTGCTTCCGGGGAGGTAGGAGTCAAGCCAGCTTCGGTGGGGAAGGCTGCACCTCTGGCCGGCCGCTGGGGACAGAGGGGCGCCATGGGTAGCAGATGCAGTCCCACAGGTGACAGGTGGGGTCTGCAGGCTGGCGATGCCCGCTGTGCAGATCGCTGCGCTGCGCTCCCTCACCCGACGGCTGATGCTTGCTCAGCACCCGCTGAGTGCCAGCTCCTGTGGGCGACACAGCTGCCAGCAATCGCCCTGTGACCTTGTAGGTGCTGCGGGAGTGAGCAGGACAGCGAGCCCAGTGGTGGGGAGGAAGGGGCTGCTCTGTGAATCCCGGGGCCAGGTGGAAGCCAGCTGGCCTGCAGTGGAGACTGGAGCGGGGGCAGGGGGCTCGTGTGCCCCAAGCAGGAGGCATGGCTGGGGTGGTGGAGCCGATTCCCACTCCAAGCGTGCTGACGTGTGCTGCCCCACTCTCCGCCTTGCCCCCCACTTCCTGCCTCCAAATGGGGAGACAGCTGTGGGGGCCAGAGCTGGAATTCGGGCCCGAGGCTTCTGGCTTCACGCCTCACTGGGCCATCGAGGGCACAGCAGGGTGTCTGTGACACCCTGGGCCCAGCCTGGGCTCCGAGCTGGCGTCTGTAGGGTGAGGCGAGGACCAGGAAGAGGGTCTCAGGCACGCTGAGGCAGCAGGTCCCTGAGCCGGGTCTCTTCCCCTTCTTACCAGGGCAGAAGGCTCTTCCGTGCTGGCGGCAAGGGTGGGTTGCCAGCCCACATGCATGTGGAGGGGGCTTTGAGGGAGGGCCGGAGAAGGGGAGAGGCTGGGTGGGGAGCCAGCGTGAACTAATCCGAGTTGTAATGTGTGTTGGAACAGCAGGAGGGTGTGTAACACACAAACTCACCCCCCTGTGTTTCTGCATCAGCAGGTCTGGGGAGGGACAGAGAATCTGCATTTCCAGCAAGTTCCCAGGTGCCCTGCTGCTGACTGGGGAGCCCCTTTATTGAGAGCCACTGAGGTAGAGCAGTAGGCCTTTAAAAAACGGCTAATTGTTTTTATATAAAATTTAAAGATTTTTATTGTGATAAAATATGTGTCATTAAATGTATCGTTTTGACCATTTCCAAGCGCACAGTTTGGTGGCATTAAGCACATTCCCGCTGCTGTGCAGACAGCTCTGCCAAGTGTAGAACTTTCTCCCCTTCCCCAGCTGAGATTCTGTCTTCATTAAACAACTCTCCCTCCTGGCCCAGCCCCCGGTGACCTCAGGCTACTTTCTGTCACTATGAACCAGATGACCGTTCAGACCTTACTAGTGGAATGGTGGTATTTGTCCTGGTATTTGTCCTGTGACGGGTGTATTTCACTCAGCATAATGTACCCTAAGCTTTCCCGGGTCATAGTAGGCGTCAGGATTTTTTTCCTTTTAATGGTCAAATAATATTCTGTTACGTGGACACATCTCATTTTGTGCACCTGTCAGAAGTCACCTGGGCTGCTCCTGCCGCTCAGCTGTTGGGAGCCGTGCTGCTGTGCACGCGGGTGCGCACGGGTCTCTTCGACACTCCGCTTTCAGAGTTTCGGGGTAGATGCCTTGAAGTATAGTTGCTGCATGGAATTCTGTGTTGGAGTTTTAAGAAGCTGACATCCTCTTTGGCATGGGGGACACGGCTGCCACTGTTGATAGCTCTTTCTCAGGTAGCTGCCGCGGACCTAAGGCTTGAACTCCTGGAGCTCATGGCAGCTCCGTCTGTGGACACTTTCTCCAAGTGAGTTAGAGAGGACGCGGAGCCCAGAACCGAGGCTCACAGGGCTCCCACTGGAAAGGCCAGGAGCACTGGCCAGGGCAGTGAGGTCTTGGGGACGTCCATCCCCTGAAAGGATGGGCTGCACAGCCAGTGTGAGTCAGCGCCCTCGAGGGCGGGCGTGCCCTGCGACGCAGGTGGCTCCTGTCCACCTGCAGAGGACCGTGGGAGGGCCTGTCCGAGGCCGAGCAGAGATGGGGCAGCGAGGCAGTGACTCAGTTGTGGGAGATGATATGATGGCCGGGGCAACTTTGCCCAGCCTGGGGCAGGCTCCTGGAGCCCACATGTGGTCAGTGGACAGAGAAGGCAGTGTCGGGAGCTCCTGAGAGAGTGCGGTGGCCTGAGCAGGCAGGGGCCCTCCTGGGTCTCCTGCACATCCTGCGGAGTGGCCAGCGGGCAACGCTGCAGGAGACGGAGTCGTGGGAGCTCAGGAGCCCTGGCGGTCCATGTGGGGTGAGAATAGCGGTGGGGGGGCCCTGCAGGGAGCACCGCCAGGGCTCCTTGGTGCCTGCTGCCTGTCATGGTGCGTGCGCCCTGCTCTTCCCCTGCCGTGCCGTGCTCCCCCCCCCCATGCTTACGATACTGCAGGCTGACGCATCCCTCTGGCCCTGGTGGGCCTGTCACCTCAGCTCCCCAGGAAAGGTGGCCTTTCTTTGGCTTTTGTCTTTTTTGCGGCTCCTTCATTTGGAGCGAAAGGAGCGGAGCTGGGCCTCACCCCTCTACCGCAAAGCTGGCCCTGAGCCACTTGGGAGAGGAGGCCCGGCTGGGGCCAATCTCATCCTGTCTGTGCCTCACAGGCCAGGTTCCAGATGAAGAAAGGACAGGAGTGGAGCCTTGAGTGGCAGCAGGGTTATGGTGACAATGAGGTTGCTGGAGAGCAGCAGCAACCTAGGCATGAGGGCCACGCTGTGGAGACCGAGTCAGGGGGCTGACGCTCAGGAGCTGTGCCTGCAGTGCCTTTCTGCACCAGCCATCAGTGTCTGTCCACTGTGCTGCTTGGTCCAGGCAGAAGCATGGAGGTGCTCGAGCCAACCTTGCCCTTTGTTGTCACAACTTCACTTGCTGTCTGATGCAGGGACCCCCTGACAGGTGTTGCATTGCACACTCTGAGAGGCTTGACTGCTGGCCTTTGGCCTGATGGTGCCTCCCCTGAAGGTTTATTTTTCTGATCCATGAAATGTGGGTAGTAACGACACTGCTGTATCATGGGAACAGCCACAAGGACTCAGGGAGATGGTGGGTATAGAAACATACCAGTTGTTTTTATGTTAGTTTTATCTCGACAGAATCCATAAGAGGAGGAATCACAGACCAGGAAACAACAGGGGTGCAGAGGACCAGAGTGATGGAGCCAGTGTGCGCCAGCTCTGGGTTCATGGCAGGCTTCCTGGACAAGAGGACCTGGGACTTAGGGGAGCAAGACACTTTTGGGGTTGAGAGGCTAACAGCCTTCAGTAGCAGGAGTGGCTGGTGTGGAGTGCAGATTGCTGGCTCTGGCAGAGTACTGTGTGCACACTGATTCATCTGCTCCCCTGCCATCCTGCAAAGTGGGTCTTTTTATCATCTCATGGCCTCAGCTGAGGAGCAGAGGCACAAAGAAGTTAATGCACTTTGTCCAAGTCCCACAACTGAGGACCGTGGAGCCAGGCCTGGGACACTAGAGCCTGGCCCAGAGCCTGTGTATATGGAGAAAGGGCATCTCTAGCAGTGTGGGCAGTGGCCAGGCCTGTCGTGTTCATTGGGCCTTGGGAGGGTCCCAGAGGAACAGGCTGGAGCCAAGGACAGGTCCTCTAGGCCTCGAAAGGCGTACCAAAGAGCCTGGCCAACCCTCACAGGTCAGCGCCCTCCACATCTCTTAGACAATGAACTGAAAGGGTTTTGGAGGCTGACACAGAGCTGCTGACTTTGAAACCTGCCAAGTGAAGGTTTTAACCCCAAATCTCTGCCAGTGAGAGGCCTTGCAGGCCGCTGCCGGAGTTACGGACCACGCAGCCTCAGTCAACAGCCCAGCACCTCTGAGCCTCCGGGGAGGCCGGGACCTCAGCCTCCCTGGCCTGAGAACCTGCCCAGCACTGTCTCTGAGTCCCAAGGTGGCCTTCGACAGAAGCTGCTGCTGGCTGCCCTCCTGGGCAGAGTAGGAGCGCAGATAAGAGGTGCCTGGGCGCAGTACTGTCCTTTCCTTCCAGAGGGTGGGCATCAGGGACCATGTTCCCTTAGTTATACTGCTCCATGTGTGTCTGTCCCTGAGGCTTCTGGCCGCAGAGGGGAGAGGAAAGAGTGCGCCCTCAGCAGCCTCTCCCCGGCTGCCACATTAGTGGGGACTTGGGCCAGGCCCTCATTGGTGCCCCCTGTGGCATCCTGCCTGAGTGGGAGGCAGGGCCGATGGTCTCGTTTCCTGGGGAGGGTCTGAGGCGTCGGGAGGGCTGCCACCAGCTGGGGTCGCACTGAGGGTAAATAGCCCCAGCCCAGGAGAGTCATGGCTTGGCATCATGTTGGTTTGGGCCTAAATCCTTCTTGAGAAAATAAAATGAACACATTTGATGTTATGCATGATGTTTTTAAAAAGAGCCATATGATTTGTCTCTGTAAGACCAGAATGAGTCTTGGGGTTCACTTTGCTCTTAATGATTGCTAGGAGACCCCACAGCTGGGTCTCAGGACTGCCTGGCCCAGAGGAAGCCAGGAGAGAGAGGACATTCTCTAAGCCAGCCCTGCCTTGACACCCGACTCGGGATCAAGAGGACAGCCTGGCTGGCTGGCTGAATCCTTGGATTTCGCTGGCTTTTGGGGATGCAGAGACTGACCGGGCAGAAAGCAGCGTGTCCCTCATTCGGGTGGCTGCTGGCCACCGTGCAGCGAGGGCCTGCTGGGGCTTGGCGGGCGCTGAGAAGTGGTGGCTGGCTGAATGAGTGCGCATTTCGGGCATTTACTTTGTGAAGTGGCTTTAGTGGTTGCCTTAAGGAAGAGGCCTCTTGGCAGAAGGGAAGGATTGAGGGAGTTGTAGCGCTTCCTCCCTTAGCAGGCTGTTTCTGGGCTACCTTCTCACCAGAGTGATGCACGCGCCCAGCCCGTGGCAGCGGTGCGGCTAGCTGCCTACGTGGTGTAAGTACAGACCCTCTCCCTTGAGAAGCCATGTGCCGGTCCTCTGCAGCCACTGCCTGCGAGAGGCTCAAGCTAGCTCTCCTGGAGCAGGAGAGGGCCAAAGATGGTGGCCTGCCCATTTCTGTTCTGGAGGGCAGGCAGCACAGGAGAACTGTGTCCCCCCTTGTAGTCGGGGCCTGAGCCATGGCCTTGCCTTACCCCCAGAGACGAGTCTGTTTTCCCATCTGAATGAGGGGGCAGGTGTTTTTGCCCACCTTTTCCCTGTGACACCGAGTCCCTAACAATGCAGGGACAGAATGGCCGGTATCGGGTGATTGAGCCCAGGAGAGCACAGTGTGCCTCTCACACGGGGCTTCTGGTCTCAGCTTGCCTCCAGCCCGTCTGACGCAGGGCAGGTTGGTGCCTCTGCGGCTCTGGACTCGCTCAGTACAAAGTCTGCAGATTCCTCCCAGTGCTGACCGCAGGCGGTTGTGTAGTGAGCCTCTTTGGGAAGGTAGCTAACGAGGTTGAGAGGAAGTAGTCCAGGTAAACCTTTGTGAAAATCTTTTTTTTGGGGGGGTTATTTGGAGGTTGGGGCTAGGATTTAGCTCAGTTGGTAGAGCACCGCTCTGCAGTCTCTGAGGTCCTAAGTTCAATTCCCAGCACTGCAAAAATGGGAGAAGGACCTGGCAATCCACTCCCAAGGCAATCCCGAAACAGTCAGCCATTGAAAACACTGTGAGGATCACTATGAGTCAGATACCAACTCGACAGCACCTAACAACAACAACATTTGGAGGTTGAGCCCAGGGCTTTGAACATACTTTGCAAGTGCTCTGCCACTGAGCTGCACCGCTAGCCTCCTGCCCTTTTTAAAAAAATCTTGCAGCAGAGTCTTGCTAAATTATGTAGGCCATCTCTGGCCTTGAACCTGCGATCCTCTGGCCTCCGCCATCTGGGCTGCTGGGATTACAGGCGTGAGCCACCGCGTCCGGCTCTTTGTAGAAGTCTCAGTGGAACTTATGTGAGGCATAGGTCTGACAGCCTGGCTTTGGCAGTAACACCCAGCCTTTGTCGTTGCAGGAAGACATGGCCGCGCACGTGGGCGCCTCGCGGACTCCCCAGGAGGTGATGGAGCACTACGTGAGCATGTACATCCACGGAAACCTGGGGAAGGCCTGCATCCCCGACACCATCCCCAACCGCGTGACGGACCACACCTGCCCCGGCGGAGGCCCCCTCTCGCCCAGCCTCACCACGCCCTTGCCGCCGCTGGACATCTCGGCGGCCGAGCAGCAGCAGCTGGGCTACATGCCGCTGCGGGATGACTACGAGATCGAGTACGACCAGGACGCCGAGACCCTCATCAGCGGGCTCTCGGTGAACTACGACGACGACGACGTGGAGATCGAGCTGAAGCGCGCCCACGTGGACATGTACGTGCGCAAGCTCCGCGAGAGGCAGCGGCGGAAGAACATCGCCCGCGACTACAACCTGGTGCCGGCCTTCCTGGGGAAGGACAAGAAGGACAAGGAGAAGACGCTGAAGCGCAAGATCCCCAAGGAGGAGAAGGAGCTGCGGCTGAAGCTGCGGCCGCTGTACCAGTTCATGTCGTGCAAGGAGTTCGATGACTTGTTCGAAAACATGCACAAAGAGAAGATGCTCCGGGCCAAGATCCGCGAGCTGCAGCGGTACCGGCGGAACGGGATCACGAAGATGGAGGAGTCGGCGGAGTACGAGGCCGCCAGGCACAAGCGCGAGAGGAGGAAGGAGAACAAGAGCATGGCTGCCTCCAAACGCGGGAAGGAGGACGGCAAAGACAGTGAGTTCGCGGCCATCGAGAACCTTCCCGGCTTTGAGCTCCTGTCAGACCGCGAGAAGGTGCTCTGTAGCTCTTTGAACTTGAGCCCAGCCCGCTACGTGACTGTGAAGACTATTATCATTAAAGACCACCTCCAGAAGCGACAGGGAATCCCCTCCAAGAGCCGCCTTCCTAGCTACCTGGACAAGGTCCTAAAGAAAAGGATTTTAAACTTCCTCACGGAAAGCGGGTGGATATCCAGGGATGCTTCCTGAGACCCTAGCGAACCAGGCCCAAGTCACTTGTGAGCCAAATCCCTGCGGGGGGAGGGGAGAGCGCTTTGCCCATTGTTGCCCTTCTAAACAGATTGGGTTCCTTTTTTTAAGGTATAAATTCTTTTCACGGTCTTCTGAAAGAAGCAATAGTAGCAATCCTATATTGGATCATGGGGGAGACAAATATTGTGTCTATTTTAACAGTCCTAAAGGTAACCCGCTAAGATGACGCATTGCCTTTGTGTTTCGTTTGGAGAATATTACGAGATTGGATGATTTCCTTTTGTTTCGTGAGCCCTCATCCCTTTGGGCTCGAGAACTATCGCAATGTCGTGCCAGGAGCTGTTTCCCTGCTGTCCTCTGTTTCTGGGGACACAGCTCCCCCCCGGCAGCCGACCCCGGCGCACGGCCCTCCCTCTGCGCGGAGGCCGAGCGTGCCACCTGTCTCCTGAGCCGTGGAGGAGGAAGAACCCTCATTTGCACAGTGGCCCCAGAGCTTAGCTTACCTCCTGGCAGTGGTGGGGCGGGCTCGAGGTTCCCAGTCCCTGTGCCGCCCTCCACATCTGGGCGGGGCCCTGCCTGGCCCACTGCTGGCTTCTGAAGCCACCGCCCTGGGCAGGCTCCCTTGGCACCTTCTTGTCCCTGCGAGTGGGAATGCAGGTAGCGGGAGGGACACGGGGACCGGTGGAGGCTGCCCATCACTGCTCTGAGTACCTCTAGTGCATTCTTACTTGGAAGACCGTTTTAGAGTTCAAGGCTGGGTGCCCAGTGTTCTGAGTCCGAGCATTAGCTTCCTCAGGATTCTCATCACAGATGCAAGCACGCTTCTCACTGGAAACTGTGACCAGGCTGGCCGACTGAGGGCGCTGTTCCGGGAGCCGCCAGCTCCTGGGGCGCCCCTTAGCCCTGGCCTGGAGCCTGTGCGCTGCTTCTGATCGCTGTCCTGAAACAGACTCAGAAGCGGCGCCTCCCCAGCCTGAGTGGAAAGCTTGCTTCTGGCGCCTTTCTCAAGGACCCTCGCGGTGCCTTCCTTCCGAACTTGCGGGAGGCGTTTGTCTTCCAGCTGCTCAGGGCTCTCGCCCAGGTCCCGCTTCAGAGTCCCTGAAGTGACCACAGCCCTGGCCCCTCATCCTTCTGAGCTCATCCTGCCCCCACTGTCCATAAAGGTACAAGAGCCCGTTTACCTCCCAGAATGCTTGGGCTTGAAGTTACAGTGAAGTTAAAGGAAAAAACTCTCCTCATTTCCAAGGACAACTTGATTATGTGCCTTTTCATTTTACAGCCTCTGTCCCCAAGGGTAAGTTTTTCAGCATTAAATAAAACATTTCAAATACACTGTATATGGCTTTAGTTGTGAAGTGCATTGTGGGCTGGCCGAGAAGCACCCCAACATAGCTGGGCCCAGACTTCTTGATAGCAGAGGAACTGCGCAGTGGTGTCCGAGGACCAGCTGCACACTGCCCCCTCCTGGGCGAACAGTGGACAGAAAGTTGCTGTCATCACTGAACTGAGATGGGATGGTGCTAAGTTGTTACAGTAGTTTTAGCCAGTGGTTTTCAATGTGGGGTTCCTGGGCACTTGCTATAAATGCAGAATGGGACCCCACACTGTCCTCTTGAATTGGAAGTTCTGGGGTGGGGCCTACAAGCTGTTTTTCAAACCCTCCAGGTGGCCAGGATGCAAGCTCACATTGGAGGGCCGCTGGCTTTAGCTGTCCTGGTGTCAAGGCACCGATTTTCTACACCACCAGAAACCCAGTTTGATGAGGTTTTCATTTTTTATATAAAGTAACAGCTAGACTTATATTAATGTGATAATGCAGAGGATCCCTGTAAATGTATATGGCCCGGGCCAAGGGCTGTCTGATGAACAACTGCGTAAGCAGGTTTGTAGTGTATCTTTTTGATGGTATGAAGAATTTCCTTAGGCTTGACTGTTTCAGAACACCATAATGAATGTATACTTAATTTATGTTGAAGTATTAACGTTACAGGGAAAAGTAATTCTAGGATTGGTTGCCTCTTCTCCCATCTGCTCCATCTGTTTGTCGCATTAGCCCTCACTCTGCTGTTAGCAGAGCCTGACATGTTTGTATTTAATTCTCAATAAATTAGCTACCATAAGCCCATGGAACTAGGTCTTTTCAGAACTTAAACTGTCTTTTAGTCAAAAACAATAGGTAATCCTTCTGCTATTTAAAACAGTGCTCTCTGGATGGCCAACATTCCAAGAATGTATTAAACCCACAACTCCACTGTTTTTATTATCCTCTTATTAAACAAGTTGAAAACAAAACAGTGTCACTGTTTGCTTCTTCCCCTCTCAAGCCTCGGCGCAGGCATCTTCTGAGCTACATGGGTGGGGGATGCGCCAGAATTCCATCGAGGACACAGACCTAGTCCTGTATGGGTGGCATATTCTAGGGTGGCATAGGGCCGTCGATCCTGTTTGTCCCGAGATAGAAGGCTGCTTTCTTTAAGTAGAAACCCTTTTGGGCCAGCCCCCTCCCTCCAGACAAGGGCGACCTTTCCAGGACGCCAGCCTGATTTTCCTGTGCCTCTGAAGACCCGCTGCAGACCTCCGGTTCCAGTCCTGCCCACACGGTACAGCTGACCCATGCTGCTTCGAGTCAGTGGACTGGCACGTGGCTGAACGAGCCTAACCTCCAGTGGAAGGTGTGTAAGTAGAAGACGTTCCTGTTGGCGCTGCCGGTGGCTGAGGGAAAGTCACCATGAAAACCACTTTGCCACATTTAAGCTATGGCCATCCCTTCGACTGGTTCCAGGACCTCTTCCCCTACAGGATACCAAATCGAAGGATGTTCAAGTCCCTTATATAAAATGACACAGTACTTAAGTATAACCCACGCTTGTCCTCCTATAAACTCTTAACCATCTTTGGATGACTTATGATACTGAATACGTTGTAAATCCTACATACGTAAACTATTTAGGGAATAATGACAAGAAAATATATGAGTTCAGTGTAAAATTTTTCTTGTATTTTTGGCCAGCAGTTGATTGGATGCATGGATGTGGACCTGTGGACATGGAGGGCTGGCGCCCTCGTCAGAGGCTGAGCACTTTTTAGCAGCTGTAGCTGAATGCAGCGGCCACACACGTGCATGGAAATGACTTTTCCTCATTCAGGCTTCATTTTGCAGACGGGCTCCAGGAGGTAAATGGGTGCACTCGCAGCTGCGCAGCGTGACAATGGGCAGAGTGGGGACCCAGTTCTGGGTTTCCTCTGATATGCTAGGATGCTTCAGCTCTGGGGTTTGTTTTTGACCCCTGATAATTAAAGGCAGCTTAGTGAAAAGGAAGAAAATGTCTGGAGACTGAAAACTGAGATTTTAATTATGGGACTTGCCCTTTGAAAATTACTAGCAAAATAAATGGGCTGCCCCCCATCTCTTCAATGCAGCAAACACCTCCAAGTGTTGCTCCTTCCTGCTACCTCAGGCAGTGGAAGGTTAATTTCCTTCTGTAATAGACACCTTAATCACTCAGCTTAATTTCCCTAAGTCCTAGATAGTAATGTAAATGAGGAACAGGGACCTTTGGCTAGGAGGAGCCTCCAGCCAGCTTCTACCAATCCTGTATTCTGGCCACAGCTGCCCTTGTGTACCACACATGCAGCTCCAGCCTCCAAGCAGAGTGGGCAAACTAAGCCCTGCTGCCTAAGGACCTCTAGGGCCTCCACCAAAGGACACAAAACCACTACCAGAAAGTAGGAAAATAAACAGTAGATTTTTAATCCTCTTCAACAAAACCTGGAAAATTAGTGACAGTCCAAGCATGCAGCCTCTGCATCTCGAGGTCCATCCTGACAGGGAATACACCTTGAGGACATTAATAACTAGATGAATACATATTTAAAGGATGAACAAACAGGAAAAAGGATCTGACTTTGCCAAACCCAGTTATTGGTGAAATAAAAGGAAAAGGGTGTTCAAGTTCGAATGTTCATTTCGTAACTCAGAGAAGCCAAAGGCCAACCACTTCTAGCTGCTAAATACTAATTATAGATGAACTCACACTTTCTTCTCAAAGGTTATAAACTGTTCAGCAAGAACACTGTTCCCACCCTGCCTGCCCTCCCTGAGTGGACCTTGCAGCGCTAAGGACGCCAAGGACTTGGAGCTCAGGGAGTCACAGCGCAGCGCGTTGGAGGCAGCCAAACACAGTTTCCCAAGACCTTTTATTCGTCTGAAATACTTTGCAGTCACCAGAGTCGTGCATATACAGTGCTATTCACGATACCCCAGAAGTCCGGCGGGCTGCTTCTGGAAGTATGCAGAGCTTTTAAAGTGTGGTATTAAACTTGTGCCTAGGCTCCCACATCAGAGTTCCTTAGCAACTGTGCAAGTGGCTGAACTTTCTGTTTAGCTTCCTCAAGCCTTCCACTGAGGCTGGGTAGAAGTCAACCATGTTCACAGATGACTAAAGATAAGCCCAACTGTCAAGAGTTACAGCGAGTGACCTATAAAGTCCAAAGGCCCGAGGGAGATGGCTAAGCTTCCTTCACCACCCCCACCAGGGCGGGCCTTAGGGTGCGCCCGTGCAGCTTGTACCCCACCTTGCTAACCAGCGCCACTGTGCCCGGCTCTTTCCCCTCAACCGGCGTGTGGAACAAGGCTTCATGTTCATAGGGGTCAAACTTGGCTCCCACGGGGTCCAGCCTGAGCAAGCCGTGCTTCGTGAACACCTTCTGGATCTGGACCTCGGTCATCACCAGCCCCTCGTACAGGCTCTTCAGGTGAGGGTTGTCGTCGCTAACCTCCTCTTTTGGAACACTCTGCGTCGCTTTCTCCAGAATGTCTGCGACCTCCAGCAAGTCCTTGCAGAAGCCCTGGATGCCTACAAGAAGGCAAAGAGAATGGGTTGTGTCTGGCAACCCACGGGCACCTCACACAGGCTGCTTAGAGAGGCCTGGTCAGACCATTCATCTGCCCTAGACCCTCAGTGCCCTGACACTGGAAAACCACCATGACCACCCCTAGCCTTCTCTGGGATCAGAGAGGAGGAAGGAAGCACAGGAGGAGGGAAGTTTCAAATACCCTCAAGATTCCAAGCAAAGCAGCCCAGAAAGCAACAGGGTACATGGGCCTAAAGCTCAGCAGGTTCTGAGATGGCTGAGACCTGAGCATGAAGGCCGATGAGACCCATGGGGGCGCAGAAGTCACCCAGCGAGGCCTGCAAAGGGGCCACCAGACAGGCAGGAGAAGTGCCAGGAGATGGAGGTGACGAGGTGGACACAAAGCTCCCGCAGGGCCTGGCTGTCAGAGCCGGACACAGCCATGAGAGGAGTCCAGTGGTGTTCCCACATGGCCGCTTCACCCACTGTCCTCTGGCCAAGCCTAGCCTTCTGCTGCGCCTGAGGGTTCTGTCGCCCAGTGGCTATGGGGGGCCCTGCAGCAACCTGAGTGACAGTGGGAGCGCTGGCTGCGATGCTCAGGCCCGTACTTAGCACTGCGATGGGGGAAAGTTATGATGCCCCATGGGCTCAACAGTAAACTGGGGAGGCAGCGACAAAATCTAAATGACAATGCCGACTGCACACAGGGAGTCCTGCAGGGACCCCGATGCTGTCCAGGAACAGGCGGGGACACGGCAGTCACAGTTGACCTGCCAGGCTAGAGGGTGCTGGAGGTTCACAAGGTCTTCAAGGGAGGGCAAGAGCGATTCCGGCTGGACGAACGACTCACCACCCTCAATGCCAGTCACAACTGTGCGTCTCTGCCTGACAGACACCTGCACGGCAGACTCCAGCTACAGCGGTGTTCACTGCTGGGCCCCCATGCGCCTAGTCCTGCTATCTGACACTTGCAAACACATGGCCCTGACATCTTCTTTCTCCACAGACCACACTTAATTTAGTTACCATATAATTTTGCTTCCTCCACCAGCTTCTGGCTCCTCTGCCGCAAGTTCTCAGTATCTGCCAAAGCTCGTTTGTATTTCTCCTAAAGACAAAAAGGAAAAAGATTTATATGAATTAAATACAGAACCAATGTACAAGAAAGCCATTCTGACTGGAAAAGACTACGTAAAAACTCCAAGTCAGAGCAGATAAAAATCTGATCCTGACTTTTGAGATTATGGACAAAAGCAGGACGCTGAAGAGTAACTTATACCTGTGTCAGTGCTCCCTGGGGATGGCCGTGGCACGTTCCTGTCCCCGTGCTCAGTGGGACAAGGTCAAGAGGGAAGGAAGTCCTCCTTCCTGTGCTGACGATGTCATCAGAGAGGAGCAGAATGTGCAACCTCAGGGAGCCTGAGCACCACACCAGGGCCACCTGCCTCCAGCTCGCAGCCTCGCAGGAGCGCCCGACAGGGCTCTGCCGTGTTTTCAGTGTGGCCCTGGGAGGCTCGGGCCAAAGGCTCCACTGACCCCTCACTGGAGCTCAGGCCCTCCTCACTCCTTGCCCTTTTCCTGAGGGCACGCCCACCTCTGAGCATGTCCACCCAGGACTCAGGGGCCTTTGCCTGCTTGTGTCTGCAGCCTTTAGGCAGCTGCAGTGCCCAGGTTGAGGAACAGTGCTCCAAGGCACACTGGCTTGGTCCACACCCAAGTTCCCTTAACCTTTCTGTGCCTCAGTTTCCTCATCTGTAGTTTTGACACTTTTTTCACAGGACTCTGGGAAGGGCTAACAGAGTGACAAAACCAACGCGTGTCTGATGTTATTAATTTCATACTCTTAAGGAACTTGATTTGTGCCACCTCTGCTTCTTCACATGAAGTAAAAATCCCGTTACTGCCTCCTGTGAGAGCTCATGACCACACTCCGGCCACCTCCCACTCCTGCACTGAGAATCCTGGTTCCTTTTCTAAGTCCCAGCTGAAACAGACTGACCATTGCTCATTGTAAAGACCATGTTAAGTCTTAATTCAGTATAACAAATACACCCTGTGAAGACTCTCTTTGTGTCAGAAGCAGAGCCACCAAGGACATGAGTTCTCATCTCTGCTTTTACTGAGCCAACTGCAGGCCATGGACAAATGACTGAGCGCCTGTGGCTTTGGTTGCCAGCAATGAAGCAATGCAGCAGTGTGGCAGAGCCCATGTCCCGCAAGAGCCTGTCATCTTACCGTGGTCTCTCTGAGCTGTTCCTCCAGCTTCACCTTCTCTTCTAGAAGGGCCTTGTCTGCAGAGGACGGCTCTGTCTTCTGTTCACTGTGACCCAGGTCCTCGTCCAGGTTCTGGCCGTTGTTCTTCTGTTTGGTGGCTGTGCATAACCACCGAGGTGAGGGCCTAAAGAAAAGGCCACATTTTAGAAAGGCTAATGCCAGGAGTTTAGGAATCTGGATGACTTCAAACTGTGTGCACTGACTCTGGGTGAAAAGAAGTTTAATCTCAGATCTAACGAAAGCAAATTGTACACGATGCTAGCAGCACGTGATGCCTTACTGCACACATTGACAGTGACCATACCATCAGGCAGCCATGGAGCAGGCTGGCCCCTGGGCTTGTGTAAGTGCACTCTAGGACCAAATCCACACAGCACAGCACTTAGGAGGCAATGCCATTGTTAGGTGACAGAAGACTGTGTTCATATAAGGTCTTGTGCAACACGTGCCTAAACTCCTGGGTGTCTGTAACCCCCTCTTCTGCCGTAACCACCTCTTCTGCGTTCTACAGTGCCCAGGCCCACCCTGGGATTCCAGAGCAGAGGCCCACCACTGACAACGCCGACAACAGCGGACCGGGCAGAGACCCTGCCCCCACAACCCTCACCATCAGGCAGATAAGGTAAGCGACCTATCCACAAAGCACACTGGCTCGGGACTTCAGAGTGATAAAAGGAGCCTGGGGCTGTGGGAACCCAGAGTGGGAAGACAGGGAGCTTAGGGCACTAGAAGACCATGACAGGCATCCCCCCGCTTCCTCCTTGTAGGAACATAACTATGTACAGGGGAAATACGAAGTATTGTAATGGGAAATTATCAGTAAACAAAATCGCACTGCAGCACTGTTCAGTGACAAGCTGTAAACACAATGGTCCCCAGTGAGGAAATACTTACTTCCACAATCTGGAATATTATGCAACTACTAAAAAGATGAGTTAAATACTCATCTTTTGGCTGCACTTATGGTTGTTTTGTTAAGAAACAAAACTTAAAGCGAAATATAACCATGCCTTATTTAACTTTTGACTACCACCGGGACACATATATCCCATGAAATTTCACAAAAATACCAGAGGGATTTGCTGCGGTTAAATATGAACAGAGAACAAAAAACATCTGTTCAATGTGCAGGCTACCATTGTGTAAGAATCGCTTTACACCTTATCACTCATAAACTAGATTAGCATTGTACCTAGCATTGCCTTTTCCACCTGCCATTGTTTTTGTATTTTTTTTCCAAGTACAGTTTTTTGTTGTTGTTGTTATTAGATGCCATCGAGTCAGTATCCGACTCATAACGACCCTCATACGGTTTTCACTGGCTGAGTGCTTCGGGATTGCCTTGGGAGTGGATTGCCAGGTCCTTCTCCCATTTTTGCGGTGCTGGGAATTGAACTAAGGACCTCAGAGACTGCAGCGCAGCGCTCTACCCACTGAGCTAAATCCCAGCCCTTAAAGACAAATACAAAAGACGGAAAAATCAGCTCAGAAAAGCCAATTGTTTCTTTAATAGATCAGGTATTAGGAGGGTCATGAGCGTAAGGGGGAGGTGAATGGTAGCAATGTACAATGAAATGCATGTAGGAAAATGTCATAAAGAGACCCATTAGGTTGTACATTAAAAATTACTAATAAGTGCTAGGCGCTGTGACCTACGCCTGTAATCCCAGCGACTTGGGAGGCAGAGGCAGGAAGATCGCAAGTTCAAGACCAGAAGCAGTCTGTGTAATTTAGCGAGACCGTGTCTGGAGGTCTCGCAGGCTGGAGGTGCAGCTCAGTGGTCCAGCACTTGCAAAGCATGCAAGCATGAGGCCCTGGGTTCAACCCCAGTACCGAAAGGGGAAAAAAAAAAAAAAAAAAGCCAGTAAAAAAAGTTAAGATAAGATCAGCTTTTTGACATAATTTAAAATAGTATCACATAAAGCATGGTGGAAAAAGAAATTTTGCTTTATAATTAGAAAAACTCACAATAAAACTTACCAAGAAAAAACAAAAACAAGAAAAGCTATTTTGAAAATAAATAGACCATGCCAAAATATGGGAGAAGGTCTGGCAATCCCGAAACAGTCAGCCATTGAAAACCCTATGAGGGTCGCTATGAGTCGGATACCAACTCGACGGCACCTAACAACAACAACATGCCAAAATACAGCCAAAAGTCTTCAAAAAGAAAACTTTTTTTTTTTTTTTGGTCCCAATATTTTTTCACTTTTCCTAAAAGCATGGTTTCCTAAAGCTGGGGAAACTCTCAAAATCAAGGGGTGCTGAATTGTTCCAATTTGGCTCCTTTGGTATCTTTTTTTCACCACGACTGTCCTTGGATTTATCCTCTTCCTGATGTCTGCTTTTTTGTCCTGTTTCCTTCTTGTCTTCATCAATCCGAGCTTTCTTTGCTCCTTTCTTATGACCTGTCACATTTCTACGATGTCCTTCCCCTTCATCCTCAGAATCTAAGAATTCATCACAAGCTGTTTGTCTGATGCGCGAATAGAAATTCTCTTGTCTGGATCTTCTTCATCTTCATCTCCATTGTCTTCATGAACATTGTCTTCTAGAATAGCTTGCATATAGACACAAGGTGCATGAAATAAACATGCACAAATTTTCAAATAAATGCTGTTTCATCTTTTCTGTATATTGTGGACTGTTCTGGTTTCAAATGAATTGTTTGGTATAATGATTATACACCAATTTTTCTTATTTAGTCGATTATACATTTTTCATGAGTGTTTTTGCATTCAAATGATGCACGTCATTAATTACATGAAGGTTTTACTCATGCATTTCAATTATTTTGCTAGTCATGTTTTCTTCATTGTAATGAGTTTCTGGAAATAAAATACTTCTTGTTGTTTAGGTTCGGTCAAGTTGGGTCTGACTCATAGGGTTTTCAATGGCTGATTGTAATTGTTTCAGGACTGTTCAGGAGTGGATCGCCAAGTTTTGCAGTGCCAGGGATGGAACCTAGGTCCTCAAGAGAGTGCAGAGAAGCACTCTACCAACTGAGCTAACCCCCAGCCCCAATAAAATACTATGATGTTTTTTATTTGAAATTGGCAGTCAAAGGGTTAGTGACAGGAAATGCCCCGAAAAAAATGTCATTGGGCAATTTTGTCACATGTAGATCACTGAGTGTATTTACACAAACTAAGCTAGCTAAACTGTTACCAGGTGATATAATCTTAAGAGACCACTTGGTCCATTGCTGACTGAAACTATGTAGCACACTGCACAAAACATGATCCTATCTTTACAAAAGTAAACTAGAAATCCTGAGAATGTATTCACCCTTTCTTAGGCCTAGAGGAGAGGAAGATCTACTACAGTATGTTACCAGGGATGGAACACAATGACCTTTTTGTTACATTTTATTTTTGCGGATTTTAAAAAGCTAAAGCCCTAAAAGGGCTGGGATTTAGCTCAGTTGGTAGAGTGCTGCGCTGCAGTCTCTGAGGTCCTGAGTTCAATTCCCAGCACCACAAAAATGGGAGAAGAACCTGGCAATCCACTCCCAAGGCAATCCCGAAAAAATCTGCCATTGAAAACCCTATGAGGGTCGCTATGAGTCGGATACCGACTCCACGGCATCTAACAACAACAAAGCCCTAAAAACTGATTGTTACATTGTGCAGCTCACCTTGCCTTTGAGTTGGTCCCGCCCCTGTGCAAAAGTCAGCTCTGCTCCGTGCCTACCCTTTTCTGACGCACAGCTATCTGAGAGTTTGGCAGCAGTTTGGGGTCTGGTAAGGGACGCACCAGATCTCAGTCAGAGCAGGCCTGGGTCCTAGAGAGAAACTGAGTCTCAGAAAACCTAGCTTCTGTAGGAACTACGACTGCTATTCAGCTCTCTTGCCTTCCTCGTTGATCATCTTTCCACAGAACTTCAGAGACAGAAACCATGCTAACTTGGTGGTTGCTTTCCTGGCAACTAATTACAATACAAAACTAAAAATAACTTCGGCAAAAAAGCCATATTCCACGAGTGTTCCAGCAGACTCACTGCTTTGTTCCCATGCTCTTTCTGCATAACTTACTAAGGTAGCATTTACCCCTTCATTGCCTTCACTGAAAGCAGACCTCTCACCAGGAGAGCAGGCTCCTTCCTGGTTGGAAAAGACCAGCTCTCAGTCTGCCCAGTTTCCCAAGGTTTGGCCAGAAGAGCTTCTCTCCATTTAATCAGTAACTTGCTTCTAGCAGATCCTCCAACAGACAAGACACAGACACTAAATGTGTCTTACTTTTTTTTTTTTTTTTTTTTTTTGGTACTGGGGGTGCTGGACCACTGAGCTGCACGCCCAGACCTTTTTTTTTTTTCACTTTTTTGAGACACGGTCTCGCTAAATTACACAGACTGCCTCTGGTCTCACACTCGCGATCCTCCCGCCTCCGCCTCCCGAGGCGCTGGGATTACAGGCGTGCGCCACCGCGCCTGGCTTCTTACTAACTTCTGGGAGACTTTCAGAAACTGGAAGCCACAGGTCAACAGAAAGTCACTGAGAACGCAAGCCGTGGCGAGCCTCGGCGGAGCGGGCATTTGTCTCGTCTCTGCTCTGCTGCTCTCGCGGCCTCGCAGACGGGGAAGGTGGAACTTTCCCGAGCTGGCCCTGGCCTCGAGCTGCGCGCCGCAGCCACAGCCCCGGCCACGTCACGCCCGGAACCCGCCTGGCTGCGTGACCTTGGGCCAGCCTGGAGTTTCTCTGGTTAGTCAGCCGCAGCCGGGGCTGCCTCGGGGCTGCCTCGGTGGCCGTGCGCACGTGGGGGTCAAGGACGAGCGCGCGGCGTCGCGGCAGACACTCGGCCGCACGCCCTCATGGGTCGCCAAACTTTCCAGTCCGGACACCCCAGCGCTGCCGCCCCGAAGGCCCCCGGCCGCCCAGTCCGGCACCAACAGAGCACCGGGCAGAGCAGCGGGCCCGGGCTCGGCGTCCCGAGCCGGGAAGCCGCGGGCCCGAGGAGGCCCGAGGCGGGGCGCGAGGCCCCAGCCCCGAGCAGGGGCGGCACCGAAGAGCCGCGCCCCCCGCTCAGCCCAGCGCCCCTTACCTGAGGGACGACGCCAGCGCGGGGAGGCTCCGTCGCGCCAGCCTCATGCACCTGGCCGCCATGACTGCCGCCGTCGCCGGCGTCACTGCGCACGCACCTGGCATGCGCGGAGTAGGCTGGGCCAAATTCCCCGCCTACCCCTCCTCCTCAGCCAATACCTGTCCGCCGATGCTGTGATGGACAGACAATGGTCACCAATAGCCGCGAGTCCCTGCGAAGCACGGTTTCCTCTCCCCGGTGGGCGGGCTGTGAAGTTTCCGGAATCCCCGAAAGGTGAGGAGGTGAAAGGTGAGGGGTACGGGGGGTGGAGCCTCTGCCTGGGCGGGGCGAGCCAACGGGAAGGCAGAGCGCGCGGGGTGGGGCCGGGAGGCGGGGATGCTCTGCGGTTCGGCTCGCGCGGTGCCGGGGCCTCGGGGTCCGCCGTCCGCGCCGACGCCGCTACCTTCGCTGCGGGGCCGCCGGGCTGGGCGAGGGCCGCACGCGCGGCTCTAGGACGGCGCCGCGCCGAGCGCCAGCGCGCTGACAAGGGACGGGGCGCGCGGTGCTGGAACGGCATCCGGGTCCTGGGGAGCTGAGGCCGCGGCGCGGACGCGACGCCGCGCCCTCTACGCCGCCGGCCAGTGGCGGGGAGAGGGCGGTGTCGGGGCTCGGTGTCCGCGGAACAGGCGAGGCCGGGGCGCGAAGGCGGCCGGCCCGCGGTGTGCGGCCGGGCGGCGGGGCCTGGAGCGTCCGCGCCCGGCCGGCGCCGTCACGCTTCTCTGAGTCAGGCACGGAGGGTAAAATAAGAGCTGCGTGTTGCGCAGGAACGCTCTGGGCCACCGCCGGGCTCGTGGGTGCCTGGGTGTCGGGGAATCTGACCGCGGTCGGCCGCTCGGTCACCGTGAGGCAGCCCCGGTGCTGGGGGAGGCGCCTCGGGCGGGGCCCAGCTGGAGCTCCGTCCGCCTTCGGCCTCCGCGGGCCCCCCCCGGGAGCGCTGCCTGCCTGTGACACCTGCGAGGACCGAGCCTCCACCCTTTTGCTTTGGTGTCGTTTAAACCGTTTGTTCCACCCTTTTGCTTTGGTGTCGTTTAAACCGTTTGTTCCACCCATGCTGATTGAGCGCCTCCTGGTTGCCAGGCCCTGTGCCACCTGCAGGAGGCAGCAGCGGAGTCCAGAACATGAGGTGGTCTGCAGAGAGAACGACCCAGCTTATAAATCAGTTAGGGACCAGAGAGGAAAAAAGAAGTGGGGCTGCTACAGAATAGATGAGCTCGAAAGTCATTATGGAGGGCTGGGATGCCGCTCAGTGGTAGAGCACTTGCGTGGCATGCGTAAGGTCTTGGGGTCATCCCTGTTGTTAGCAGTAGCACTGCAGAAACAAATAGACACAATTGAATGTATGGATTTTACTTGGCTCGGGATAGGATATGCCAACTGTGAAAAGCATTTTGAAATGGTGGGGGAATTTGAATATGAGCTGGACCTTAGATGATAATACTCAGTTATCAAATACCTTTGTTAGGGATTGATGATGGCCTGGTGGTTATGAATAATGGGCTTATCACAGATGCAAACGGAATTGTTGGAGGTGGTAGGAAGTTAGGATAATTGGGGAAAGGGGCAGATTTTAGGAGCTGTGATGGGAAAATCCTCAGTTGCATGTAATTTGCTTTCAGGTACTGGCCTTCTCTTACTAGATTGGATATAAACCAGCCCTGGCCTTTCTGTAGGTGATAAAATCCACAGAATGCCATTAATGGACCTATAGGACAATTTTTAAGGTTGACCCAAAGATAAACTGATAAGAAATAAATGCTGTCCCTTACAGACCCAAAGCTGAAAGGTAAACTGATGACAAGTAAATGCTTATTATTCTTTCCTGTCTCAGGCACATCCTGAGGCCAAGGTAATAGAATATCTGTTAGCTGATCACAAGATAAAACCAAATATTTATCTTCCCCTCAGCCCAAGAGGCAGGGCTGCTGTTTTCTAGGCCACACACAACAGCTTTTAGTACAAACAGTACAAAATTAGAACCAATAAAACTAAGGTTAGTTATTCTTCCTGGCCAAGCTTGAGTTTTGCCCCCAGGACTCGGCACACTGGACAGACCACTGTTTTACTCTCACTTGGTTAAACTGTGGGGGAGCAAGGACTCCAGGCCCTGATCTCCCCGTGTGTCTACCTTGTCCATCTCTGCTGTATCTTCTGTTAAGCCTTATTTGACCCCACTTCTAGTTTTTTTCTTTGCATGCGCAAGCATCCTAATGTTAGGTCATTTCACCCGAAGAACTAAGGCATCTCCAGGTTCTTCCCATTTCTCTAGTAATAGAAATAATCACGATTAATTGTCCAGGTGCATGGAATTTGCTTTAAAATACTCCAATAAAAACAATGAGGCTAGGTGAAGCAGCTGGCAAAATACTGATACTGGTTGGAGCTGGGCAATGAATGATGTGAGATGACGACTATTTTCTTTTGATTATGTTCAGATTTTTCGGGGTAAAATGTAAAACATTTTTTTTTTTCCTTGGTGGTACTGGGGGTTGAACCCAGGGCCTTGTGCCTGCATGCTCTGCAAGTGCTGGACCACTGAGCTGCGCCCTCAGCCCATTTTTTTTTTTTACTTTTTGAGACAGGGTCTCGCTAAATTATGCAGACTGCCTCTGGTCTCGAACTTGCGATCCTCCCGCCTCTGCCTCCCAAGCCGCTGGGATTACAGGCGTGCGCCACCTCGCCCGGCAAACATCTGTTTTTCTCACTGGCTGTACCAAGTTCACCTGACTGCTCCCACCTTGAATCTGCTCACCTGTAAAATTGCAATCTTATCATCTGCTGTGAGGATTAAAAGATATTGTTCATTTTCTTCCTCCTTGGGACTTGGGGAATATGATGGCCCTCCTGTGGCACAGAAATGGAGGGCAGTTACAGCTCGTCTGGCCTGAGACACACAAGTACTGGTTTACCCACTGGTGAAGCCGCTCTGGGGACCCTGAACCACTGCCCAGGCCAGGTCCCCTCACCAATCCCCTGTATCACGCACAGTGACTGGGTTCCCTGCTCTGAGACAAGCCTGTGCTGCCACCTAGTGGTCCCACGAGGAACTGCTTCAGAGGGAGCCACCTCTTGGGAACCTACCTGCTCAGAAAGGTTCCCAAGTCTGGAGGTCTGGAACTTTGCCACCCTGCGATTGAGATGAAGCTACTCTGGTGAGAAGTTCCTGGATCAGCTGCCTGAGCTCACGTCCCATGATGATCCTGGGTGGGGTGTGGGAAGAGCAAAATAAATAACACGGTGCCCCCAACAAGGATGTTGTTGTTGTTAGGTGCTGTCGAGTCGTGTCCGACTCATAGCGACCCTCAGGGTTTTCAATGGCTGACTGTTTCAAGATTGCCTCGGGAGTGGATTGCCATGTCCTTCTCCCATTCTCCCATTTTTGTGGTGTTGGGAATTGAACTCGGGACCTCAGAGACTGCAGCGCAGCTCTCTACCAACTGAGCTAAATCCCAGACCCCAACAAGGATGAGGTGGTGCTTATGAAGATGAAAAGTCCTCAGAAGGACGTCATGAGACAGCTCAGCTGTGTGTTAGCAGGGGTGTGATGCTTATAATAGCCAAGCGCCAGCCGTATGCCAGGTGCTGTGCTGGTGCTTCCAAGGTGTCCTCTTGGGGATCAGCCCAAGAATTGGGCCAGGAGGGTGAGCCAGGAGTTTCTCCTCAGTTGTTGGGGATGCTGGGTTCCTGGTCCACAGACCTGGGAGTAAACACACGGATAGCCAAGGCAAGGGAGAGCCAGGAAGACTTTACTGAAAGGACAGACAGAAGCCTCCATGTGAACAAAGGGGTCCCGGCTGTTGTCTAGGGCTTTCGATGGTCTCTTTCTTTGGGCTGGGCTTTCTGAGCTGGCTTTAGTAGATTGGTCATCAGTTTCGGGATAGCTGTATGCTGGGCCAATAGAGTTAAAGGGCAGTTGTTTCTTTTGTTTCTACTTAAAGATTGATTTGCCTGCAGCCCTACCGCTGTGGCGTCTGATCCTGTCAGATCTGGGAACCTAAGCAGGGTCGGCCGGTTAGTACTTCGGTGGGGGACTACCTGGCAAGGCCAGGTGCTGCAGACTTAGGAGAAGTACCTGGCAGCCCATTCCCGAAACAGCTACTGAAAACCTATGAATAGCAGAGAGGCACTGACAATAATGCCGGGCATGGCACAGTGTCACGTAGTGTTTTGTCTGCTGTATGTAGGGTTGCTATGAGTTGGATCCGACTTGACAGCACCTAGCAATGATAACAAGAGGTTGATTAGCTGAGTGACTGCTGACTGGGTCATGGGACTTGTTTTTCTTAGAAGAATGGGTCTGCTGGGCACGGTGGCGCACACCTGTAATCCCAGAGGCTCGGGAGGCGGAGACGGGAGGATCGCAAGTTCGAGACCAGAGGCAGTCTGCGTAACTTAGTGAGACCCTGTCTCAAAAAAGTAAAATGGGCTGGGGGTGCAGCTCAGAGGTCCAGCACTTGCAGAGCATGCAAGCACCAGGCCCTGGGTTCAACCTCCAGAACCACACACACACACCAAAAAAAGGCAGAAGAATGGGTGTGAAAGAAAGAAAACTCATGTGGCCTGACTGCAACTCAGGTGACCTGATTGGTTGCCTGGTAACCATCTTGCCTCAGTAGCTCCATTTCCCTGATCCTGCCTGAAAATTCCTAACTCCTATCGAGGGACCAGGCTTGGCCAGCGTAGGTGACTCAAGCAAGATGATGCACTCGGAGAAGGGCAGAGCCCCTGTGTGCTTCTTCCCACTGACCAAGCTTGGCTCAGGGCTGAAGACAGCAGGACTGCATGCGATCCCTCACTAGGGCCGAGGGATCCTCTTTCTGTCTTTGAACTTTGCAGGGTCAGCAAGGAGGCTTGGAGAAGGGGGTACCGACCCAGGAGATGGCAGCTGCACATACCTCCTTCCTTGGGGTCAACACAACCCCGTCCCAGGCAGCGGGTACCTCGGTTCATCTGCGTGTCCAATAGGAGAGAATTTATGTGAGACACAGAAGTTAGCGTAGCGAGTGGAGACATAGTTTATCACAGATCGAGGGTGCGAGCAGCGGTCATGAAAGCCAGTCTGCCTTTGTGACGTGAAGGTGGGCAGTCGGAAAGGCCCCTGCTGCCCAGGGCCAAGTCAGCTGTGATCTTTACAGTGGGGGTGGAGCCTTCAGGGGAAGGAAAGGAACGTTCTACACCTGGGGCCTGTGCCCAGCGCGGATTAATGGATTCTCAGTGTCTTCAGAGAACTGGCTCAGAGGCGGCATTTCAAAAGACTGAGAATCCCAGCAGCCGCAGGTCTTGATGAGGGAGCCGAGTCCACTGAACAACGTCCTGTTCCGTTGCTGGGGGCTGGTGCAGGCCTCACACGGCGTTTCCATCCTCCCTGGCTGACGGTGGGAAGGATTTTAATCCTCTGCTCCCTTCTAGCAAATACGCTGTTTGTAATCATATCGTTCCTGGAGATTTGCAGGGAGCAGGGAGAGGCAGGTCCACAGCATGGAGCTGGGAATTTGGCAGCATAACCCTGGTCCTCGTATCCATTGTATAAGTGAATTTATACCTGACACAGAAGTTACAGTAGAGAGTATAGAGGTTTGTGAAAAGATAGCACGCCATTTAGAGATGATTGCAGAGAAGACCGAGGCACCTGGAGAAGCTTAGGTAAACCTGAAAAGGAACTGGAAATAAACTGGGTGCCCTGGGTGAATCTGCATAAGGATGTGTCTATTTCCCAGGGAAAGGTAAACTCAGAGAACAGAGTTAAGCAGCTGCAGGAGGAAACAGTGCCTTAGATAGAGAAGATGGCGACCAGAGAGAAGGGAGAGGCGGAAACGTGAATGCTAGAGAAAGAGCCAAGCGAAGGGCAAGAAATGGAGAGGAAAGCAGACAAAAAGAGAGCGGGGCGGGTGCAGGTTTCCCCTAATTTCGTTCAAATTAGGGCACTCCAAGTAGTCGGGAGAGACCAATCCCTGGAGAAGGACATCATGTTTGGAAGAGTGGCAGGTCAACAAAAGGAAAACCCTCCACCAGATGGATTGACGCAGTGTCTGCAGCAATGGGCTTAAATATAAATAAGATCGTGTGCCTGGCACAGAATCGGGGAGCGTTTTGTTCTGCTGTATCATAGGGTCGCTGAGTCGGACTTGACAGCACCTAACAACAACACCACCTGACATCAGCTCTGGGCACCCATAGGGACATGAGCCTGGGGTCTTTGTTTTGTAAATGGGTGAATGGCTTGGCTTAGGTTATGGGGCCCATTAGAAAATGCCCTTCCAGGGGCCGGGTGCGGTGGCACACGCCTGTAATCCCAGCAGCTCGGGAGGCGGAGACGGGAGGATCGCAAGTTCGAGACCAGAGGCAGTCTGCGTAATTTAGCGAGACCCTGGCTCAAAAAAAAAAAGTAAAAAAAAATGGGCTGAGGTGCAGCTCAGTGGTCCAGCACTTGCAGAGCATGCAAGTGTGAGGCCCTGGGTTCAACCCCCAGTATCACACACACAAAAAAAAAGAAAGAAAATATCCTTCCAGTGTCCTCAGAGACACCCTCGTGGCTTCATCGGCATGGCAGACGGAAGGGCAGAAGTCAGCTTCAGTCTCTTTTCCTGCATTTTGCCTGCTAATGCCTGAGGCAATCTGTCAACCAGGGAAAAGCTGACCAACATCAAAGGCTTGGTCTGGAGGAGGCTACATGAATATTCATATTGTAGGTGGCCCAGAAGGGCATGGCTAGCCTGGGAGGAGGTGGCTGCAGAGGCCTCTGTTTCCTTTCTTCCTGCCTATTACCCTCTAACAGAAGTCAGCAAGTTTAGAAAGATAGGGATTTGTTGGGTATGACAGACTAAAGATGAACCCCGAGTACCACGCCCCCGCGCCCCGTTATTCAGTCAAACAGTAACCTAGGTGCTGCTGTGCGGGGACTTCACACTTGGCATTAACGTCCAGAGCCACTCAACCTTGAGATGCAGGGATTATCTGGTGGGTTTGGCCTTCTGAGTTCTTTCAGAGCAGAGAGTTTCCTCAGGGAAGCAGAAGGGAAGTCTAATTCCAAACACAAAAAAGGCTGGAATCCCCATTGCTGGCCTGCAGGTGTAGAGTCCTTTGAGAAGGCTGTGGGTGGCCAACCCTAGGAGCAGAGAGCAGTGCCCAACTGCCAGCCAGGAAATGGGGACCTTGAGCCTACGACCACAAGGGACCAGACTCTGCCAGCCACCTGACTGAGGCTGGAAGCAGGGCCTCCCCTAGGGCTGCTGTTAGAGCCCGGCCAGGCCACCGCCATGGTTTTGACCTGGTGAAACCCAGAAAGGCGAGCCTGGCTTAACTCACTCAAGCCGAGTCACAATCCAGCGAAGCAGGCGTCACTTGTTCTTCTCATTTTATTGGCTTCGTTTTGGGCTTTGGTGTGTAGAATGGAGAGGTGTCCTAAAGCTTGGTTCCATTCTCACGCCATGACCGTCACCCACCCACAGGCAGGTTGGCTTAGCTTCCCAGGTCAGTGAACTTGTCTGGAAGGAGGTGCCTGGCTGCAGGGCAGTAAGCTCCCTGTTACACGCCTGGTACACGGGCTGTAGTCCTAAAAGGATGCTCTTGGGAAGAAAAACCCCACCAGGAGGGACCCCAGGCATTCAAGCCGAAAAGCTGGCTGCAAAAAGAGGCAGACTTCAAGTGAGGCCATTTGATTGGGATAATCAGTTGCCCAGGGAAGGACCAAGTGCAAAGCCAGCACCCATTTCCCCGGGAAGGTTGTAGCTATGTAGACCTGGTGGCGTCCAGGTGTGACTCAAGTGCCCTGAGCCAGCCAGGGAAGCCACAGAGGGGTTTCCAGGGTGACCTTGATCCACCAGAAGAACAAGGAAGGAGAGAGGAGAGGGTAAACCCCCTGGATCCAGAGGAAAGCTTCTTAAAAAGCCCATGGGCATGAGAGGTCATTTGAATACACAGCAGGCTAAATTGTTCCTTATAAAGCTGGTATGATTTGAACAGTCCTGTGTGTTGGTCAGATCAGGTGGAAAAATGTCACTGGTGGACATGGTGTGCGTGGCATCTGTGTGGTCCACGGACAACCGCGGAGGCAGCGGCCCCTGCTCCTGCTCTGGTTCCTAGAGCCTTCTGGCTGAGAGAACTAAAGCAACAGATGCTTAAACCAGAGAAGTTGGCTTCTCCCATATGTAAAGGTCAGGAGAAGACAGCCCCTGGCTCCCTTGGTGGCTCTGTGGCCCCAGGAGCTTAGGGGCCCAGCTTCTTCCCAGCTAGTGGCTCTGCCTTCCCTGGCGTGGAGCTCCAGCTGTCACAACAGCATCAAAGTAGGCCAGCAGGGTGTGGGGAGAGGCAGAGGACACACGGTGATGGTCTCCTTCCATCCAGTAGCCCCAAGCTTGGTCCCATGGCCATACCCAGCTGCAGAAGAGGCTGGGAAATTGTCGTGAGTCCACTGTCAGAAACATAGATGGATGCATTCCTCAATGTGAGTAACAATAAATTCACAAGCTATGTCAGTTTCATTGGCATTCATTTCCCAAGTTCTCCTGGTTTCACTTGATAGTCAATGGACACTGATGATCATGAGTTCTTTTAATTCTATTCTTAATAGCTAATGTTTTCACATTTCTCATTGTAACAATAAATTCACAAGCTATGTCAATTTCGGGTTGGGATTTGGCTCAGTTGGTAGAGCGCTGCGCTGCAGTCTCTGAGGTCCCGAGTTCAATTCCCAGCACCGCAAATATGGGAGAATGACCTGGCAATCCACTCCCAAGGCAATCCCGAAACAGTCAGCCATTGAAAACCCTATGAGGGTCGCTATGAGTCGGACACAACTCGACAGCACCTAACAACAACAACAACAACATGTCAATTTCATTGGCATTAATTTCCCATGTACTCCTGATTTCACTTCATAGTCAATGGCCACTGATGATCACAAGTTCTTTTAATTCCACTCTTAATACCTAATATTCACAGATCATTCACTTCACACAGCACTGCACGAGTGATTATTAGTATTAGTGTATATATTTCTATCTCTATCTGTCCCCCATGTGCCTGT